>LOJH01004456.1:0-21849 GCA_001685095.1 Ellobius talpinus | reverse complement strand
TGCAAGCAAACATGGAAGGAATGTTGTATACATAATAAATAAATAAATCTTTTTTGAAAAATGCTATTGTTTTCTATGCCCCTGTATTTAAAGTTAGAAATAGATAAAAGCATCAAAAAAGAAATTAAGAGTCACCACTGACCCTTTCTAGAAGGAGAGGTACCCCCTAAGACTTCTGCGCTTTTAGATCCACAGAGTCCATACCATTTTAGATTGCATTGTCCATGAACACTATTTCACAGCTATTCTCTGTGCTCAGTGTGAATTATCGGGACATGTTTGTGTAATGGTCTGTATATTTTCATTCTTCTGTATGTGTTATAACCTAGGCCTTGGGCCTGGAAGGACAGATATGTCAGGCGCACATTTCCTCTGTGGGAGAAAGGGGGAGGAGAGGACTCACCTCTGCACTGTGTGCTGAAACTCAACCTTGCCCTTGCATGTGACCTTGATGCCAAGTCTGCCTCCGCCACACTACAGGCACCCTAATAGCCCTGCAGAGGGGTCTTGGTGATGCCTCAGTGGGACACTCTTTAAACAGAGCCTGCTGGGCCTGGATTGGGATTGTTACAAAAGCCAACAGATAGCAGTAGCAATGGCCACAGCTGACTTCCTGGACACGTCCCATAATGCAAGGAGCATGGGGCTCAGGGCTTTGTCTGTCATCTTCCTGCGTCCTCACAAGTTCCCAATGAGGATTAGCTCCACGGTATAGTCCAAGGCTCAGAGTGGAAGAGAGGATCTTGTTCCGGGTCACGGGATCTGAAGGGGCGGTCATTATGGCCTGGGTGGTGTGTACCAGGGTTATAGGACACAGAGTGTTCTTGCCTGAGGCTCCTTCTCACTTCTCCCCTCTGTGATGCGGGGTCTGGCTGTCCAGTGAGTTCATGGCTAGCGAGAATATCCAAGAGCCCCCAGCTGTACAGAAGGAGCTGGAAGAAATGCTGAAGAACCAGCAGATCCTTCAAAAAGTGAGGCTGGATCACCTCTGCACCATCTGGTATGGCCACCTCTGCACCATTTGGTATGGTGTGTAGGAAGAACCACTAGGGTCAGTACCCTTGGGTATTTAGTAGGGAGGCCATGTGGCTAGATCTTCTCCTGAAACTCTTCCATACCAGGCCACCTCCTCGTACTTGAGGGCTTAGCTGGCCACCACGGCCCCAGTGGCAAGGAAGGTCATAGCCCATTTTCTATGGAAAGAAGCTTACATTGGTCCTCACTAGGAAGCAGTGACCAGGGGGAGGAAAGGAGGGAAGAAGGAGGAGTGGGGAGGAGAAAGAGGAGGCTGGTAAGAAGTGGCTCCTACAGGCTTTGGCCCTCATCCTAAGGCATTTTGGAGAGTGGATAGGAGGCCACAACATTGGGGAGGCTGCTGTGTAGAAGGCTCCATTCAGGGTCTTTCTGATAGCAACCCTGTGAATAGCAAAGGCCTTTTTTAAGGATTGTTTGGGGCACTAGGGGATCCCAGCAGGCTCGTTAGCTTCTTCAGTATTTTATTGGAAGGATGTTAAATATGCAGGCCCTTTTGGCAAGTTCAGTCAGTGAAAGCAAGACTTACCTGTCCTCTCTTCTTTCCCCAGTAACCTTCTCCCCCCCAACTATAACAAAAACCAGCTGACCAAGTGGTATGATTCTCTCACTTCCCTGAACAGGCAGCTTGGTAAGTAATGTCTGAGATTTCCAGAACTTTCCAGAACTCTGTCCAAGTAGTAGCTTGCTATAGTCAGCCCTCCAGTCATGCATCTGATGAGTGGTGGCCCCTCCATCCTGGGACTTTAGGATGAGTGAGCCTCAAAGAACCCATCCCCTACTCACTGCTCAGTCCACAGCCATGCTAGCCACAAATTCTGACCCTTGACATCTGATCCCTGACCCAAGCATGGAGACCGAGACATAGAGTCTCTGCTTAACTCTCAGGATGGGCACAATGGCCGTGTCCCGAGAGTCTTACAGTTGGCGGTATGGGATTAAGGCCCAATCCTGCTGCATCCCGATGCATGACCATGGGGAAGCCAAGGCATCTCATGGCCTCAGTGTCTTCCTCTGTCGAGATCTGAACAGGACTGATCATGGCCCCTACCTTGTGGATTAATGTCTACCCAGTTCAGTCCCTAGCTCCTAGCGAGAAGGCTGAGCCGCAAGTGGTAATGGTTGAGAACAGTCCACATTAAGAGTGCTAGCTCACAGCCCAGAGCCCAGCTGCCTGGCTTGGAAATACGTTCGGAATGTGGTCGCCCTCATGGGTCTCCTCGCCCTCTCTGGCTGTCTGCTCACTGCAGCAGAAACAGTGTGACACAAAGCTGGAAATATTGGCCCGACCATGTTGTGGAACAAAGTGTGCCAAGCCTTACTTTAGAGAACGTAACCATTTTCCTATCACTGAGGCTCGCCACAGCCCAGAGAGGTCAGTGGCCATGCACTGATCACTCATGTTACTGTGAATGATGCTTGCTGAAGAGACGAAGACAGCAAAGATCTGTTTTGGCTCATGGGTTTAGAGGATTTCAAAGGCGTGGCTACAAGCAAGATGGTGGGAGCCTGTGGTAGGGACTCTACCCCTCACAGCAGCCCAGGGAGTGGGGAGGGCACTTGAGCCAGGGGCAAGGCTGAAAATTTAAAAAGTCCACCACCTGCTTCGGTCAGCAAGGTGTCACCTCCTGAAGGTTCCAAAGCCTTTCAAAAATAGTGCCATCAGCTGACAAACACATGTCCAAAACCGGAGCTTGCAGTGTACATTTCAGATGCAAAATGCTCACATGCACCATTGTCTTTGTGTCCCAGAAGACCCTCTGAGCCTGAAGCTTCTGCTAGAGATGAGCTCCTCCTATGAGGTCATCCTTTTGGGGTGCTAGGAACTCTCTGAGAAGGGAGACACCAGCCCCTACCTTCCAAGCAATCTTTGCAGGGGAAGCTCTTTGCTGAGGGACTGTCTCTCCTTCTAACGTTCCCCTTCCTCTTGGGAGAGCATCTGACCTTTGACCTGTTTCCTTTTCTGCCCCTGGAGACACCTACCACATGGACTGCATGACTCTGGTCCGCTTCCTGTATGAGAAGATCTGGCAGGAGTGCCTGGCCCATGTGCAGGACTGTAAGGTAGGGTTCCCTTTCTGCAGGCCTGGGGAGAGGAGCTGTGTGCTGGACCTGATGCCCCCTCCCTCCCAGCCTTCTCTGCCTGCCCCTTACCCATCAATCTCGATTGAGGCTTTTCTTTCTTCCTGTGAGGCACCAGGTGCTCACTGGCCATTGGGTGTTCAGGTTCCTTCTACCTGACTGACCCTGGGCAGGATAAAGTAGTGTGTTTATTCTCAACCTGTCCAGGACAGTAGCAGATTTTTCTGGAATCTGGGAAATAGTTTGTCAAACAGCCCCTCCCTGCCTGCTTGGTAAAAGTGTCTAAATGAAAAGCCTAGGTATTTTGAAAAGTTCTGAGCCCCAGGAGCCTACCTCCTACCCTCAGAGAGTGCCTCCTATTCTCCAGACACCTCAGAGAATAGGAGCCAGCTCTGTTCTGCACCTACCCATCCAGGAGCAGAGCCAAAGGGAGTCAGTGAGCTGCTTGCAGCCCTGTGGGGGCCCTGAAGCAGCCAGGCTCTGCCTTGCTCTCCTCCAACCCTGCAGAAGCAGCTGTTGGACTGGAAAGCTTTCTCTGAAGCAGAAGCAGAGAGCCTGGTGAATCCAGCCTTCTTCCTGGTGGTGGGGGCATTCCAGAGCAAGGTGGAGAAGAAGCTGGAGCTCCTGGATGTAAGTACAGGGGTGCTGGGGACCCTTGAGGTGGGACACATCTCTGGAGTACTACACTGCAAATCCTAGAAGTCTAGGGTGTTCTTGTGTGTCCACTCTCTGGCCCTCACCAGTCGCTTCCTTCACAGGCCTCCTGTACTAACCACACCGGATCATCCCCTGGGTCCTAGAAACCACCCTGACATCAGGGCTGCTCAGGCTTGGGAATGTCACTTAGGCCATGAGCATACAAGAGCCACTGCTGGGCCTTGTGTTTAAAGGCTGGGGAAGGCAAGAAACTCTCAGTCCCAAGAGATTTGTGCTCCAAAGTCAGCACACCTTTTCTGTGAAGGGCCAGGTAGCGTGTGTTAGGTTCTGTGGGACACAGGTGTCTGTCACCACTTATCACATCTGTCAACCTAAGCAATGTGGAAACAAAGTGTATGGATGTGTTCCCATACTTTTATTAGAGGCCAGGATTTGAAGTTTGTTTAATTTTCATGTTATTTTTCCTGCTACTTTTGATTTGTTTTAACACCGATCAAAAATTGGAGACTGTTCTTAGTTCACACATTCAAACAAAAATAGATGGAGGGCTGAATTTACCCAGCAGTCTAGTCTACCAGTCTCTGCCCCAGATGAGGGCATATAACCCTTGCATTTTGTTTCTTCTGTGTGTGGTGCAGCCCATCAAACTCAAGTCCTCACGTCTGCTAAGAAAGCTCTCTGCCAATGAACTCTCTCCACTCCTAACATGTAGGGATTTTCAAAAGGTTTTAGATGTATTTTATTTTAGGTATGAATGCTTTGCCTGCAGACATGCTATGTGCAGCATGTATGTGCCCAGTGCCTGATGAAGGCATCAGAGAACTAAGAGCTATGAATGGTTGCAAGCCAACATGTGGCTGCTGGGAGCCTAACCCAGGTCTTCTGAAAGAGGGCCAAGTGCTCTTAACCACTGAGCCATCTTTCCAGTCCCTGACATACAGCTTTTAAAAGGTGAAGTCATATGTGAGATTTTAACAGCAGGTGTGGAATTGTACCCAGATGCTAAGAGACAGACTGTTCCAGGGAAAGATGCCAAGACTGAGGTGGTCCAGTCCTGCTACCCCATGCAGGGAAGGCCAGGTGCCTGTCTTAGTTAGGGTTTCTATTTCTAAAA
This sequence comes from Ellobius talpinus, assembly GCA_001685095.1. Classification (NCBI taxonomy): domain Eukaryota; kingdom Metazoa; phylum Chordata; class Mammalia; order Rodentia; family Cricetidae; genus Ellobius; species Ellobius talpinus. Next base: position 16,964 of record LOJH01004456.1, on the reverse strand, counting down.
CAATGCAATCAAATCAACTCAGGGAACAAAGGGTCAATTTTGTTTACACGTCCACATTGCAGTCCATCCCTGAAAGAAATGAGCAGAAACTCAGGCAGGTTGGGAACCTGGAGACAGGAGCTGGAACAGAGGCGGCGAGGGAGCACTGCTTACTGGCCGGCTCCTAAAGGCCAGCTTAGCTTGCTCTCTTATATAGTGCAGGACCACCTGCCCAGGGCTCAGCTGTAACATCAACAGTGGTCTAGTCCTGCCCACATCAATCATTGTTCAAGAAAATGTTCAGCAGACTTACCTATGGGCCAATCTTCTGGAGGTCTTATCTCAGTTGAGAGAGAGTCTCGTTTCCCAGCTGACTATAGCGTGTGTCAAGGTGACACAAAACGAACCAACACAGAGCCTACAGCTGACTTTGAGGGAGGTGCTCAGGTAGTAACTTCTCTGAAGATGCAGGGCCCTGTGGACAGGCTATCCTTGGGGCCTGGGCTAGCCTGCCCTCCAGGTAACCTCTGTGTTATACTGCGGCAGAGTTCCTTCGAAGCCTTGAACAAGCAGACGGAATTGCAGAGCCTGGACCTCTTCAGGTACTTCCAGGAGGCTGTGAGGTTGTGGGAGGGGCACCAGAGTGTTCTGTTGTCCCAAGAGTTGGAGCTGGAGAAGAGGATAGAGCAGCATCGACAGAAGCACCACCAGGAGAACCAGGTGCCCAAAGCTTGGGATCGTGTGGGAGAGTGGGCTGGACCCACACTGTGGGAGGGAGGGGTAGAGAGGGGAGGGGGAGGGAGACCTGTGTCAAAGATGTGGGCTAGATCCAGACTGCAGGGCCCTGTCGGGAGAGGTGGGCTGGACCCAGACCCAGCTGCCAGCTTTCAGATAAAAAAAAACAAAACAAAACAAAACAAACTGAACAAAAGCACCATAAACAAAAATGAACTGAAAATAGATCTTAGACTCAATGTAAAACTTTTAAATTACAAAATGTGTGTGGGTGGAGGTACCCAGGTTTGCCTTGATCTTGGGGGAAAATGGGAGTAGCAAGAAGAATCTTAAACTAGGCAGAGCTTTGTGATAGGTTTTGTAACTCAAGCCTGTCCCTTAAGAGTGTGCACAAGAAGGAGATTCAGAAAGACAGACTGGCTGAATGGGGGAGTAACCTGGGTGATTAAAATAACATGATGTGGGGCTGATGGGGTAGTTTAGCAGGTAGAGACACTTGCATGCAGGCCTAATGACCTGAGTTCAATCCCTGGTTCCCACAGAGTCAGGAGAGGCTTCTGAGGACCTCTGTCCTCTCACCTCTGACTTCATGTGCAGATGTCTGAGAACACACACACAAACACACACACACAGAGAGGCATGCACGCATGTGTGCCTGCATGAGCTCGTGTGCACACACATACACTTGAGAGAAAACAAAAGAAAGAATTAAGTAAATAAATAAGATAAAATGAATAAGATGATCAAAGTATAATTTCATGAACCATGGCTGACTGCTGGGCAAAGAGAATGAATTCTTTTTTCCCCATGGTGTTGAAAGATGAAAGCAAGGCGACAAACCTCACAAGGTCTACATGTGATAGACAGGAACACTGCCCCCACGGTGAACTCCTGAATTATTAATATGCAGTTGTTCAAATAGGGGGAATGCAGACCTTGCTGGGAAGTTAAGCCTAATAAAAGACGGATCTTTTATGAGAAGTTTCTCAGGAGAAACTGGCTAGACTCCCGCTTCCAGCATGACAAGTAAGGTTGCTTCATTATGAGGAAGTGGCAGCATGGGCCGGTGGCTTCAAAGCTCTCAAGCTTGTCAGTTCTAAGCTCCCTTAGTCTACGGGGGAGTGGCGGGCAGCAATGCCTGTTACATCCTGAGCTCACAAAGCATCTCCCTCTTGAGATCACATGCCTTCTGAAGTCCCAGTTGTGGAGGTTGCTAACTCACCTATGTGGTCTGATAAAGTGAGGTATAGGTAGCCTTTCAGGGAACTGGCTCCAAGTTGTCACTTACTGATGCTTCAGGAATGTGTAGTACAAGCTTGACTATAGGGCCATGGCACTAGAGAAGTGTTCTTGAAGTGACTTCTCTGAGTTGGGTCCTTGGGGAGGTAGATGGTGTCAAAAGAACATACCAAGGACAGAGAAGAGCCTGAAAGTATGAGTTGGAGAGAGCGAGGGTAGTCATAGACCCCTTCTCACAGGCCTGAACCTTGGCTCTGGAGAAGTGGGATCTGCATGTCACTAACATTCGTCTGTGTTTCTCTTGTCTCGGGAATGGCTGCCAGGCCCAAGAGGTTAACCTCGATAAGCTTCTAGACCAACTGAGACAGCAAAGCCAAGAAGAGACGCTGAAGACACACATGGAAAAGGCCAAGAATTTTCTGAAGAACATGAAGTCCAGGTAGGCTGCCCAGACCTCAGAAGACAGGAAGTGATAGCCCGGATTCATAGTCAAGGGAACACCAGCTAGCATAGGAGACCAGAGCTGTGATCAACACACTCAGATAAAAGCCTTGTCCTTCACACTGGAGAACATTAACAATCCTTTGCTCCTTGCTCAGGAACCCACAGAATTTCCCAGGGAGAACTGAGGCAAGTTTGTAGTGAGAAACGTCAAGGCCAAGAACCTGGGCTTCCCTTTTAGAATGTAAACATGTATACTCTTTGTTAAAGGGACAGGAAGTCAACTTCTGCAAATAGAGATGTCCCCCTCACTCTTACCCACCCGTTCCTTTGTATGAGTATGCACATTTACGTACACAGATACATACATAACAATATAGTGTTTTAAAAATATGGATGAGCTATATAATGCAAGTTATTCTGTAATTACAGATCTATTTCAGTTTCTAAGTGACCATGTAGAATTTACTACTATAATTACATATAGGATACTTGGTCATATGTTAGCCATCTCATGATTAGCTTTTCCCAGGTGGCCTGGGTTCCTCATACAGAATTCATATAGTTCTCTGTGAACTGCATTGTGCTTCCATGTCTCTGTACAGCTGATTCCGTGGGGATCAGTCACAAAAATAGACTCGCCTTCCACCTGATTGCTGCACACAGACCTGGGAGTTTATCTTTGAGTACCTAAGTAAGCTCCTGAATCTTGTTTACTTTGCCTGAGAAACATATAACATTTCTGAGCCCGGTGATGTTCGAGGGCTTTGATGGGACAATGCAGATTAAGTTCGAGGACAGAGTTAGGACCGTGGACAGGAAAAGCGAGCCCACATTACAAACGAGAAACTCCCCAGATTCTTTACAAAGAGCTTGTGCTCCTTGTCTGATCAGGAAGATATTGCAGTTGCTCAAGGATGGCTTCTGTGCAAAGCGCAGCCACCCAGCAGCTCTCTGAAATGCTAGCTGCCAGATGGAGGCCTGGGGCATGGCTCCAGCGAGGGTCCCCCACAGAGTTCCCCATCGTCTTCACCCCCAGGTATGAATGTTTTCACATCCTCCTGACCAAAGAAGTGATGGAGTACCCAGGGTTCGTCCTGAAAGAACTCAACTGCTACAGCTTCACCCTCAGCCGACACTTCTTCATTCGTGAAATCTTTGAACAGGTATCAAGGACAGATGGTATGCCCCTGGCCACTCAATAAGCATGAAAGGGGAGAGGATGGCTTCCTGTCTGATCTGCCCACAGTGGGCAGCAGCCTTCCCCAGGCAGGGCATTTTAAACTATTTGGAAGTCATCCTTAATTCTGCAAAGCAGGAATCCATGTCAGGGTGTCAAGAATGAAGAGACTGAATGAAGATCTTCTCTTCTCAGTTTTAAAGGGGTTAGGGGCTAGGTAGATGTCTCAACAGATAAAGTGCTTGCTGGGCAAATGTGAAGATCTGAGTTCAAGTTCCGAGAACCCACATAAAGCCAGGCACAGTAGCCCACGCCTGTAGCTCCAGTGCTTCTATGGGGAGATGGGAATCAGAGACAGGAGGATCCCCAGGAGCTCAGAAGCCAGCTAGCCTGACCTAGACTGCAGTGAACACTTAAGGAGACTCTGTCTTGATGTGGAAGGTGAAGACTGACACCCAAGGTTGTTCTCATTGACCCATCTCTCACACAACCTTAAAATGAAAAGTCTCTCTCTCTCTCTCTCTAAATATATATATATATGTATATATGATGATGTTTTCCATCCCTGATATCTACCACCAGTACATAATTCTGTTAAAGTTAAGCCAAGATCCATCCACTCTTCCCTCAGGTGCTCCTCACCAGCTCTACCCCATCCAAACCAACTCACCCAGGATTGTGTTCCTCAGGCTCATTCTGTCTGTCCTTCCCGGGTACCCGTGCAGCCGGGCCACCCTGCTTCTCTAGTTCATTTCTGAGACTATGTCAGAAGGAGCCCTGATTCTGTTGCCTACTATTTACCATGAGGGTGTGCTAGTTTGCTGGGAATTAAGAAAAAAAGTTTGCCTGGACTGAGGCCATAGCAGTTGCACCAGTGAATGAAGCTGGTCACGCCCCACATCAGAGCCTTTTTACCTAAAGAGTCATGAAGCTTTAGAAGCAGTGCTTGGAGAAAGGCTTTGCTGGACCCACAGTGACTTGTGTTTTTTCCTTGTAGAATTTGGCTGGGGAAGTGACTTTCAAATTCAGGCAACCAGGTAATACAACCTGAGCCTGGGTCTCCCTGCCATCATTCCAGTACCTCTGTGGGTGGGAGGGGGGCAGTCCAGGCAACACTAGTCGCTGTCTGCTTATCCTTTAATGTTGCTCACCAACAGAAGCCCACGAAAAGCACTTCATGCAGAAAATAAGGAAACTGAAGAAAAAACGAAGGACAAGAGTAGAACTGCACAAAGCTGAAGAGATGGGAGGAATGGGTGAAGACTCAGAACCCATCATGACTGGAGAGGTACTGAGCCAGCGCAACAAGTTCCCACCGAGCGGCAGGATGGGTGAGCCCGAAGAAGAGTCTACCCAAGAAACTGAAGAGATGCGGAGCATGAAAGAGACTTTCTCAGAGACCTCCCAGGAACCTGAAAACATGAAGTCTCAAGAAGAGAAGGAAGGGATAGAGGCAGAAGAAGAGGAGGAGGAAGAGGAGGAAAAGGAAGAGGAGCAGAAAGAGGAGGAGGAGAAGGAAGAAGAGGAAGAAATGAAAGAGGAGAAGGAAGAGGAGCAAAAAGAGGAGGAGGAAGAGGAGGAAGAGGGGGAGGAAGAGGAAGAAGAGGAGGAGATGAAAGAGGAAGAGGACTGTGACGACATGAATGAAGATGTAATAGAGTTTTATCAAGACAGCCTTTTTACGGGTCAGGTAAGACAGCCACTGGTCCATTGCTGGGTATGAAGAAAGTCTGCTGTCCTCATCTTATGCATGTCATTCAAATGAGCTGGGGTCCCTACAGCCCAGTCTCTACAGAGGCCCAGATAAAGAGCTACAAGAGTATTTATTCTATTCTATGTTGTCCACAAAGATCTGGTTCTTCCCTCACAGCAATAATCTTTAAAATTTACCTTCCTTTTCTTATGCCCCTACAGCCTATTCTGGAGTCATCCTTCACATGGCTTTTTTCATCCCTCCCCAGGGTCTCTCTCTCACCTCCTGTTCATTGTGTAGATTGCCTCAGCCTCCCCTACTTCAACCCTTCTCTCTTCCTGTTCATCAGATATATAACAAAATATTCAGGCAAAGCTCCCCTTGACGGGCAGTTCATTGTGAATGTGATACAACCTCAGAATCATCTGGAAAGAGTATCAGTGAGATGTGTCTACATCAGGTTGGCCTGTGGGCATGTCTGTCTTAAGTTCTTCTTCTTAAGAAGACCCAGTCCACAGTGGGCAGCGTCATCCCCCCAGGCGGGGGTATTCTAAACTATCTGAATGGAGAAATGGAGCCAAGCGCAAGCAGGCAGACGGGCCTTGCACACCTTCATTCCTCTCTGTTCTTGGTTGTGGATGCGGTGTGACTAACCACGCCAGCCTCCTGCCTGTGCCAGCCTCCTGCCCCCTTGACTCCCTGCTCTCACAGACTGTAGCCTGGAACTGTGGGCCACAATAAACCCATTTTCCCTAGAGTTGACTTTGTCAGGATGTTTTATAGCAATAGGAAATGCAACTAGGATACTCCCATTTGAGAGCTGGCAAGCAGCTCATTTTCATAAACCTTGTCTTCAAAACACATCCAAATGCAGAGAACCATATTCTGTGGTATGCAGAATTCTATGGTAGCAGAATGGCACAAGATGCATTTCCTATATTGCTGTGGAAGAACTGGTACATAGGACTTTTTTTATAATTACAAAAAATGTTCACGCATATGTTGAGAAAAGAGGACTGGAGGCCATAGGGACAAATGACAAGTGGTGAGGAGCGTGCCATCACCACTCAGTCTCAGCCAACAGTAAGTCACATTGGTGCTGCTTCAAAGGAAATGGAAAACGAGATTTAGATGTGAAACTTCTCCATTTTAAAACCACTGAGGATGTAGCTGAGGGATTCAGTGCTTGCATGCTAAAGTCCTGGGGTCATCTCTGTAAGCAAGGAAGAATTAGTAAAAGTGCTCCGTGGGGAAGGAAGAGGTGAGGGAGCTCCTGTTGGCTGTTAGGAGCACAAATGCATCAGCTGACACGGAGTTTCCTGTCTCCTTCTCTGGATAGGCTGAAGGCAAGGAAGAGAGCCTGGAGGAGATGGCCTACGAAGAAATGGAGTTTTTCACAACTGCGAGTGGAAACACTTACTTTGCCTTCCTGTCCGTGGAAGATGAAGAAAAAATTCACACGAGGCCCCATTCCTACCATGCTGTGCTCTTCCATGACCCCTTCAGCACCAAGTACATAGAACAAGTGACAATTCCCCACAAACTCATTGTGAAGGTTAAGAAAGGGTGAGTAGGAAACTGTGGAGGTCACACTCTCTACCTCTGAACTTTCCACACATGCTGACAGAACTAAAGATTCACTTTAGCTAGAGAATTAAAAGCTTTGGTAACTGAGGGAGGTCATGGGTGAGACACACCCTAGGAAATAGCAAATGTCCCAGAATTCTCCACAGACATGGATATCCTTGGTGCATGTGACCCCTGCACCCTTCCCAGGATGCTCTGTTGGTCTGGGCTGGTCATAGAAATACTTTCCCCAAGCCATCTACTTCTGGCTTCTAATTCCTAGTACATCCATGACTTTTTAAAGTTTTTATTTTTGAAAGATTTATTTATTGTATGTGTATGAGTGTTTGCCTGTATGTATGTATATATGTATCATGTATGTACAGTGCCTGTGGAGGCCAGAAGTGGGTACCAGAATCCCAAGAACTGGAGTCACCCATACATGGCTGTTAATTATTTTCTGGGTGTTAGGAACCAAACACACTACAACAGCAACAAGTACTCTTAACTACCGAACCATCTCTCCAGCCCCTTATATTTCTTTTTCTTTTTCTTTTTTTTTAATCTACAGATACAAGCCAAAGGCATTCTATATCTTGTGTGGCATTCAGATACAAGCCAAAGGCATTCTATATCTTGTGTGGCATTTTGTACAATCAATATAGAAATGAGCACTTTAGGTCTCAGTTTGACGAATCTCTTACTGGTCTTTTATTGCTGCCAGAGACGACTGGCCCTTGCTCACCTCTCCCCAGGCTTCGAGCTGGCTTCTTTGAACACCTGGAGAAGTGGTTTGACCAATGTGCCCTCAATGCTCACATCATTGTGGCTGCCAAGGTTGACGAGCTGGATTCGGAACTGGAGCTCCGTCTGCACTTGCACAAGCCGAGACTCGAGCACGTGGAGAAGGATATTCACAATGTCAGAGCAGGTTGGAGCCATCCTGAGAAGGTCCACCTTGTCCCCAGGGATCCCTATAGAGTCTGCTGTCCAATGGACTCATCCTTTCTTTCCTTTTTAACTGCCCCAGTTTAGCCCGTGTAATGCTAGGTGTTCATCACACTTGGAAGGCACACCCAGAATCAGCACATGCGATTTTAAAATCTTCCTCCTTTCCTCCTTTTCTTCCTCCTCTCCCCCTCTCCTTCTCTCTCTCCTTCCTTTCCTCTCTTCCTTCTTGAAACAAGATCTCCAGTTGGTAGCGTAGGTTGGCCTGGAACTCATCATGCATCCCACGCGGGTGCATCTTAAGCAAGCCTAGGCTTGTGGGAATCTCCTTGTCTCACCCTCACGGGTGTTCCTCCTCCTTTCTCTTCCAGCCTCTCTTCCTTTGTAGAGTGTCAGGGGGCAAAAGGAAGAGTGTTGTCCTGTCCTAGCTCTTGGATTTCAGGTCTTCTCACACGCCTGTCAGGCACACACCTGTATAGTGGATGCTCTAGCAGCAAGACCACTGCTTAGAAACTAGAACTCTTGGGTTCACTTGCTCTGGCTCTGCACCTCTGAACAGATTATCTGGTCACTCCTACCGTCCCTAACCGCCTCAACAGGAGAAGGTATTGAAGTGGTACAGGAATCATGAGCAGCTGCTCTGAGATATGGCGCCCCCAAGTGGAAGCCATTATTTTCACCTGAGCATTGGTCTTGGGAAGACGAAGCTTTTCTTCTTTAGGTAGGAAGCTCTATTAATGGCGAGGGGCACACGATTTTGGTCAGATTCTTATGTGGCCCCTATTGGTATTTCACTTGAATCCATGGCCATTTAAGGCTCTCCTGGAGCCTCCCCACTAGCCCATTCAAACTCTCATGGCCTGGAGCAGTGGCAATGGCAGGCCTGAAGACCAGCAGTCCTGAGTTCTGTCTGGAAAATGCGTGAGTTAAACACACCGAGGGATGAAAAGGTCTGCCCCGAAGCCCAATTGGCTCCCCAGACCAATGCTCAACTCGGAAACTCAGACCACAACAATGAAGTCACAGCTCCACACTGTTTTTAAATTTAAAAAAAATGTCAGTTATCAGCCGGGCACATGCCTTTAATCTCAGAGTTCAGGAGGCAGAGGCAGGCAGATCTCTGTGAGTTTGAGGCCAGCCTGATCTACAGAGTGAGTTCTAGGGCTACACAGAGAAACCCTGTCATGAAAAAACAAAAACAAAAACAAAAACAAAATTAATTATGATACAGAATAATGGGTTTCATGATGGCATTTTTCTCATCCATGTATATATGTATATCATTGTTCTTTGCCCATATTCATCCCCCATTACTGTCTTTTGTTCCTATTCATGCTCCTGTTGGCCCTTCCATCCTCAAAATAATCCCCTTCTTGTTTCATGTCATTCATAGATGATAGACAGACAGATAGATGTTCATCCATATACTGTCTAGAGTCCATATATAAGAGAAAATATGTACTATTTAGCTTTCAGAGACTGGTTTGTTTTGCTTAACATAATCTCCTGCTCTGCCCATTTACTTGAAAATCACATAATTTCGTTCTCCTTGATGACTGAATAGAATTTCATTATAACTATACACTACAGTGCAGGAAGCCAGTTGCTGTTGATGTCCACCGAGGCCGTCTCCGCTACTGTGAACAGTGTCCGAGTGTCTCTGGTTTGCTGACACCATTTGTTTTTGTCAGAACTACCCACAGCCCTTCTGTCAAGAACTCCAGGCAGGAGGACACGCTGATGGGAAATGTGGGATTCTTTACTTGCCGTGAAGGGGTTCTGGAAACCTGCCCCTTTTACGTCCTACCTCACCTTGGAGCCAGTCATAATTTGGGCTGTTGGACATATTAGTTATTGTTGGTTTTGTTTGTTTGTTTTTTTGATTTTTGAGACAGGGTTTCTCTGTAGCTTTGGAGCCTGTCCTGTCCTGGAACTAGCTCTTGTAGACCAGGCTGGCCCCAAACTCACAGAGATCCGTCTGCCTCTGCCTCCTGAGTGCCGGATTAAAGGCATGCGCCACCACCACCTGGCATTAGTCATTGTTGTAAAGGGACAGATCAAGACTTCCCAGCTCTGTGCTTGTAGAGGTACCCCCACCGAGATCTCAATACTCTTCAAACACCTCCAACCTTTCTCTGCTCCCTGGAACTCTCTGTTATCCCTAGTTTTCCCTCTCAGCAGTTGTTGGGCACCACCAGCAGAGAGTGCAGGCCCACAGCCCCTTTCCAATGTGGCTGCTCTTTGGTCTCCCCAGGGTCCCAGTCCAGATCCAGTTCCACCCTGGAGAGGGCAATAGGGGTGTGGTAAGGGTCCCTGCTCGACAAGAGTGGTTCCTGCCCAGGAGATGCAACAGGTGGCCCCATTCCAAGGAAGGAATGGCCGCAGAGGGTAGCAGCTCTCCTTCCCCTCCTGCAGCTGAGCTCCTGCTCCACCAGGAGAGGCTGGATAACCACTGTGCAGGCGTCATTGAGACTCTGAAGAAAGAGAGGCAGATGTTCTGTCAATTCCAAGAAGAGCAAGCTGTGCGGAGCAAAAACTTCCGCCGCAAGATCTACGACATGGAGCACATCTTCCTGAATGCCACCAAGAGCCAAAAGTAAGGGGTGGGAGTGTCTCCTTCCCAGGCCTGGCTCTGGAAACCCAGCTCCTTCTGGTGAAGGGGCTGAAGGCTTTAGGGGGCCCGCTTGTCAGCTTCCCTTTTCGCCAGAGCCACAGAACCAGACTCCATGGGTGACATTTGATGTGTAAGGCCGTGGGCACATAGCCTTGGAGGGAAGAGGTTCAGACACATGTGCAAGGTTGCAGCTGCTACGTTCAGAAATGTCCATGCTGGGGCAACTAGCAGGGCTTCCTGCAGGAGGGCATCGCTGATGAACCCAGAGGTGTTGCCAAAACTCTGCATGGCAGAGAGAGCAAGAAACTCCAGCAAGGCCACCCAGAGATGGAAGCCCCATTCAGGTGACAGGAAGGACCATGCAGGTATCTCTCTCTGCAGTAGTCAATCACAGTGGCAAACGATTCGGGCAGCCTTTGCGGCAGGGAAGTAACTTTTGGTTCAGGAGAGCACAGGTCAGGGTACCCCTCTCGGATGGTCTGCTGGTGGGAGAACCAGGACTCAGCAGAGACTGGGGCTCCTTTGCTAATTTGCTGACAATGCCTTTTTACTTTTTATTTGGTGGGGTTGTCTCACTAAATTGTTGAGATAGGCCTTGAGCTCCCTGTCGTACTGGCCAGCCTTGAACTTCTGACTCCATGAGTGCTGCTCTACCATGCCTGTCTTTTAATCTCCTTCCCAGTGTTTTCTTTGCTGGCCAGAGGAGTTGGGCAGTGAATCTGGCAATGCCCAGGATTCCCGCCTGGCTCAGGGCACACCCAGCCCTTTTGTGTGTCCCAGGCTGGTCATTCACCACACCCATGTCTCCCCTGTCCCCACAGGCTGGTTAATCTCACCAAAATACTGCACCGGGAGCTGCTTAGCTATGTGGATGTCCTCCAAGTGTCCCTGAGAAGCTTCCGGCAGTACCTAGAAGAGAGTCTGGGCAAACTCCGCTATACCAACATTGACTTTGTCAAGCACTGCAGGTGGGAACCAATATATGTTTTATGTCTCTACAAGCCACCAGAGTTTATTCTTGGGAGGTGGCCGTGTTTCCCTCTTGACTTACTTTTAACCACCTTTCGATGTGGCGTTCAGTGGTATTAAGTGCAAAGTGCTGTCCACCAGCCCTGGCATGAGAATTTTCCATCATCACAGACCAAAACTCTGTGTCATAAGCATTCACTCCTCAGTCTCCTTCCCATGTTCCTGCCGTCGCCATTTTACTTCTGATCTCTATGAAATTTACTGCTCCACGCTCAGTCTTCAAGGGATTGTCTATAAGCACCTCCTCCAAATCTCAGAAAACATTACAGAAGGAATAGAAGCTTTGAGTGGAGAGTGGTGTTACTAAAAGACGTGTTCCGGACATGACATGACTTTTGTACCCATGAACTCACTGAGCTGAGGCTACCCCCCCCACACACACATACAAAAGACCTGCACAAGACTGGGCCCATTGGACATTTCATCCCGGAAGGGGGATGGACTCGCGAGGCCCCTTCCGCGGGGGACCACTGACAGTCAGTGGTTTCTAGGGGAAAGGTGTCCCCTTCTTCAGTGAAGTAGCCACTGATGAGTTACCCATGTTTCTGTAAGTAAACTCCCTGCAACCCCTGCACCTCCATGTTCATACAAGCAAACCTAATTAAACCCAGTGGGTCACACATATGCAAGAGCTAAGATAGTAGGAGCAAGGCTTGTTGAAGAAAAGGAGGATAAGAGAGGGCCATGGGGGTTAATAGAATTGAGATTCATTCATTATATACAGGTAAGGAACTCTCAGAGAATAAATAAAAAAGGACTTAGCTGTCCCAGGCACCGCCTATAGAGGGGACCGTGCATTCCATTTGCTTGTTACCTCTCAGAGGCCGGTTTATCGGTGTGCACACTTTCTTCCCTTTTAAGGCTGAGCGATGCTCCGTTGTGCTGGGTTGCACACCACAGTTTATTTTTCCACCTGCCTATTGATGAGTATGTGGCTGTTTACACCTTTGGGTGATTGTGATTGTGGCACAAGGGACATGGTAGATACCTGCTTGGGTCCTGCTTTCCAGTCTGCTGGACTGTTGTTCCCAGACAGAGAACAGCTCTTTCATGTGGTGGTCCTGTCCTTTTTCTTTTGAGGAGTCATTTTTAGATTCTGTTTTCGAAAGTAACTTCCATTTTGCATTTCCACGAGCCAGGCGTAGGAGTTCTGGTTTCCCCGCATCCTCCCATCACTTACTGTGAATTTCTTTCTAAATTGCAATGGATGGGAGGCAGTGTTAGAGGATGGTTTTAGTTTGCCTTCCCCTAAACTAATGATGGTGTTTTTCTGTGTACTCATTGACCCTTCTTTCCCTTTGCCTTTTCCCCACTATCTTTGCTCATTCCTGCCTGAATATAATACCAGAGTTAGCGTTTTACATTTGTAACAAGCCATACTTGATCCATTTTTAATGCATATGAGTGTTTTGTCTGCGTGTATATATGTGTATCACGCATGTGCATGCCGTATTGTAGCAAGCTTTGTTGTTGGCCACCAGCTCCCAAATAACAACAGGGAGATTTCTTATTAATTATGAAAGTTCGGCCTTAGCTTAGGCTTGTCCCACTAGCTCTTATAACTTAAGTTAGCCAATTTATATCAATCTACATTTTGCTCGTGACTTTTTACCTTTAATTCTGTATGTCCGACTCCCTCCAAGTCCCGTTGGTGTCTCACATGAGCATGCCTAGATTCATCTGCTACTTCTGTTTTCTCTGCCTGGAAGTCCTGCATATACTTTCTGCCTAGATATTGACCATTCAGCTCTTTATTAAACCAATCACAGTAATAATTTTCACACAGTGTGCTGATATCCCACAACACCTGATGCCCTTGGAAGTCAGAAGAGGGCATCAGATTCCCTAGAACTGGAGTTGCATATTGTTGTGAGCCACCACGTGGGTGCTGGGAACCGAACTCAGGTCCTCTGCAAGACTCTTAACTGCTGAGTCATCTCTCCTTCTCTAGCTCCTGGATTCATTTTTTTTTNGTGAAAGTGAGAAATAGACATCCTGGGGGAGGGGAACGTGTTTTTTACACTTTCAGCAAACACTGCTGGTTTGTTCTGAGTAGAATCCTACTAATGAGTGTTAATTATTTTAGCTGTTATGGTAACAAAATGCCTGACAGAGGTGACATAAGGAAAGAAGGGTTTGCTCTGGCCCACGGTCTGAGGACGATGTGGAATGCACAGGATCATGAGCCAGCTGGCTACATTGCCTTCCCAGTCAGGACACAGAAAGAAGTGACTGCTCGTACTCACCAGGCTTCCTCCCTTTATGGTCTTTGCTTTTTATTCAGTCTAGCACCCAGATGGTTCTGCCCACAGTTAGGGCGAGTCTTCCCTTCTCAGTTAAGCTTTGGAAAAGCCCTCACAGACACGCCCAGTACTGTGTCCCTTGAAGACTCCAGATCCCCTGAGGCTCACAGTGAAGGCCAGCCATCGCTCTAGGTGACAGTTTCCACCTCTGCCTGCGGGTCACTATTCCACTATCCGTGGCTGCATCCGCAAGGCTTGCATCTGTCTTACATATTACTTGGGCACCTCTGTCCACATGCCTGCATCACTATCATCCAGTTTAGTCCTATTCTAGCTGATTTGTTCACATTATCCTCCATCTGTAACTGTGTTTATTCACCTGATCGATCTAGTCCATGGGGCCTTGAGCTGGCTCAGCCGATAGAGTCACTTGTATGCAAGTCCCAAGACCCGAGTCTGGTCCCAGGATTCCACGAGGTGGCAGAAGAGAACTGGCTCCTAAGATGGTCCTCCAACTGTACATGCATTGTGGCATGTGAGTGTGCGTGTGCGCACACACACACACTTTCATAAATAAAAATGTAAAAGCTATTCCTTGAGGTTTAAAACTTAACTGTTAAAATTTTCTTTCTTAGTTACATCTGTTGTTTTTCCAAATTGACTGCTTCCTGCTTATATTTCCAAGCTTCCCTTTCTGCTAATTTTCTGTTAGTTACTCGTTGCTATGGTAAAATACCTGGCAGAAGCAACTTGAGGAGAGGGAAATGTTGTTTTACACTTACAAAGCATTATAGTCCACCATAGCAAGGAGGCATAGCATTGGGAGCATAAGGTGACTGACTGGTCACATTGCTTCTGTCATCAGAAAGCAGAGCTCTCTTTTATTTCTTTAAACAACTTACATTTGGTTATTTTGTAATTTGTGTCAGATAATTGTTACATCTCTTGTGTTCTGCTCTCTGTTGTCTTTTGGCTTTAATTTATGGTGTCTTGCTTGTGATTTTTCTTTTCACCAGAAGTCACTTGTTTCTCTTGGATTTTATCTGCAGTGTCTCTCTTTGAGGCCTGGACTCACGTGGCATTCCTTCAGAGAGTTGGTATTTGTTTTTACTGGAGCACGTGGGGCAATACCTACTCAGGACCAATTGAAATTCTAAGCTTGAGCCTTTGTTTCATTTTGTCATTCCGGAGAACACATATTCAGTTGACAAAATCTCGGATTAGAAAGAACTTCCTTTCCTCCTTGCCCTGGAGTCTCAGTATCCTGGAACCTGGTGAGGTTCATGTGTCACTCAATCTCACACTGAAAGTGCCACCCTGAGGATCCAGTTCCATGCTAGCCCTTCCCCCGTGCAGTCATGGAGGCTCAGCATCAAAGTCTCCAGGTCAAAGTCAGTGTTGGTACTACCCACATCCCAAAAGGACCCTCTAGTTTCACTTCCTCAAGAGAATACAGACTTCTCATTCTTAGGTGTGATGTGGGAAGTCCTTCTGTACATGTGTTGCTTTAATTGGTTAATGGATAAAGAAGCTGTTTTGGCCTGTGACAGGTAGAATAGAGCTAGGCAGAGAAAACTAAACTGAATGCTGGGAGAAAGAAGGCAGAGTCAGAGAGACACCATGTAGCCGCCGGAGGGGAAAGGTGCCAGCTGCCAGCTGGAACCTTGCCAATAGGCCACAAATCTCATGGTAAAATATAAAATACTGGAAATGGGTTAATTCTAGATGTAAGAGCTAGTTAGCAATACACTTAAGTGATTGGCCAAGCAGTGATTCAAATAATATAGTTCCTGGGTGATTATTAAGGGGGTATGGACGGCCAGGAACAAACAAACAGCCTCCACCAACATAGGTGGACTTCTTTATTCATTCGTTCAGTCAGTCAGTCACTCAGTGGTGTTGGGAATTGAACCCCGAGCCTCCTGCCTGTTAGACAAGCATGCTACTCCTGAGCTGCATGCTTATCTTGTTTTTCTGGAGTGTGTACGGTATCTCATTTGTTTCAGCTGATCTGTCAGGGAACCCAACTTGATGCACTAGCAAACTGGCCATCCCACTGCCCCTGCCTCTGCATAACCTGCATCTATTTTCCCAGCACCTGCCTTGGGACGTGCAGGAATTGTTCAGTGTGACTGGTGGCCTTTGCTTCTCCTCCATTGTTCTTCAGATTGTTCTCAGAGGGGGGCAACTTTTCCCCTGAAGAAACTGAGTTACTGTGCCATCGACTGGAGAAGGAGGCTACCCGGATTGAGTTCGTTGAAAGTTTAATCATGATTCACATGGAGAAAATGGAGACAGAGTACCTGGACCAGGTGGGAGCTCCCTGTCCTCCTCCCAGACAGCCTCTGGGACTGCCTGCCAGAGGCTGTCACTTCTGAACAATGGGTACACCTGGGCCCCAGCCATATTAAAGCTCTCCCATCCTTCCAAGGTCTGGTGTTCCAGATCAAGTTCACCCCGATTTCCCTCTCATCTTTCCTTCTAGGCCAATGATGTCATCAACAAATTTGAGAGTAAATTCCATAACCTGTCTTCAGATCTGATTTTTGTAGAGAAAATCCAACAGCTGATGACAAACCTGCAAGTGAACATCAAGTGTCAGGTAGGTCAGTGGACATCTAGTGTCCCTCTGTCTAATGGACATCCATCACACACACCTGCAGCGTAGGGTCTGTCCCAGGGTGATTCAGCCAGAAAGACCAATAACTCTTAGCAGCCCCACCCATTTACTGAGCTACTGTGCTCCACAATCACCAACTGATTTGGTTTAGCATTGTTTGTCCATATAAGAACTGAATGGACTGCACTTGTATCCATTTTAGAGATAAGGAAACTGAGGCAAGGGCTGGGGGCACATATCAGTCCTTAAAGTGCTTGCCTCACAGTAGAACCTGAGGTCAGTCCCCAGAAGTCTAAAAAGCTGGGCATGGTCTACATGCTAGCAGTTCCAGTGCTGGGGAGGAGAGACAGGCAGATGCCCGGGGCTTGCTGACTGGTCAGGCTAGCCCACCTGGTGAGCTCCAGGTCAATGAGAGATCCCGTGTGGACAATACAAATGGTAGCTTATGGATTATTAAATAATAATAAAACAAAAGGAGGACATGAAGTTGGGGCACTAACGAGTTGGGAGAAAATCTGGGAGGAGATAGAGTTGGGGGTGAGTATTGTGAAAACACAATGTATAAAATTCTCAAAGAATTAATAAAAATATTTAAAACAAGCCAGGCAGTGGTAGTGCATACCTTTATCCCAGCACTCGGGAGGCAGAGGCAGGTGGATCTCTGTGAATTCGAGGCC
>LOJH01004455.1:668-36302 GCA_001685095.1 Ellobius talpinus | reverse complement strand
AGGAGGTGGAAAATTTTTTTAATAACAATAAAAAAGTGTCTGGAATAAAAAAAAATTCTCTGTTACATACTTCCATGAGCTGGAGGTTTGTTCTGTGACCTTACTTCTTTGAATTGATAGGACCAAGAAGACTTGATTTTTCATTATAAGTCTTGAACTTTTTAGGGTGGTGTAAAACCTTCTAATCTCTTTACATGCTCAACCAAAAACTATACATCAGTCATTTACTTTTAGAAGTTCAAGATCATTGTTTGTACTTGGATGGTCTGTACCCATAACAGCAATTAACTTTTAAAAATAATTTCTCAGGAAAAAGTCATGCTAAAGACATTTTTTAGTCTAAAAATAAAAATTATTTCATTTCATTCCAAGGCAATGTACACACTTATAGTTCAGATGACCTTTCTTCTCTTATCAAACTTTCACGGGAGGGAAGATTAAATGTGGCATCTCTAGTGGCTAATTCTATAGCAAGCCAAGGTCAGAGCAGCAGGAAACCAGAGCTCTGAGATGAAGGTTCGCTTTACACAGCCTCTCTCGTCACCTTGACAAATACAAGCTTGCCCGGGAACAACAAACTCACATGAGACGTAACTATGGGGAGTCTGCATCTTTCTAGAGAAGCTGCACACCTGGTCCTCTTCACGGGTGTGAGTGTTTCGGGCTTGGAAAATAGCAAGGGTCGAGGCTGAACCGCCTGCTGGGTTCTCCAAAGAGGGTTTATTAGGACCGACACTCCTAAGTATTAAGTGGAACAAAAGGACAATAAAGAAAGGAGTGATATCACTGGGGTAGGAGAACCAGAGAGTCTTCCTGAAGGTCGCTGGCCAAGAGAATGAAGTTGAAGTGATGGGGTTTTTATTGACATGGGTTCTTTAAAAGTTTACTCCTCAGACATTGCTTATCTAATTCTCAGTAGACAAGATGTGAACTATCCAGAAGACAGTGAAATGTGTTCCTAATTATTTCATAAGAAAGGAGAGGCAAGAATGATGTGGACTCCCAAGTGATGAAACACTGGATCTTTAATACCACTCATTAAAATGATTTTAAAATAATTTATGGGGAAGGGAAAGGAAAAATTGAATTTAAAGTTAGGAAAAGTATTATGCATCTCTCTCTCTCTCTCTCTCTCTCTGTGTTTGTGTGTGCGCGTACCATATGTGTTTGCGTGTCAGTGGAAGCCATAAGAGGTCATCAAATTCTTTGGAGCTGGAGTTACAAACAGTTATGAGCTGCCTCATGTGGGTGCTAGAAATGGAACTCAGGTCACCACAAGAGCTCATAACTGCTGAGCCATCTCTCCATGGAATTATTGAAATCTTCAACATACTGAAAATCTCTCTCCTTCTCAAGGGAAGTGAGTGACTCTCTACTCATTATTTCCGACTCTTCTGAAAAATTGTCTTCAGAGATTAGATAATTTTCTTTTTGATTTTCAGTTCTTATATGAAACACCAAACTCTAGGATGCTTGACTTGTAAACCCAAAGCAGAATAAGATCCCTTCCTTCTTGTCTGCATACATCTTGTTCATATACCTTTGACACAACTTCCTAAGAAATACTGAAACTCCAGGGGAAAGAAGGGAAACATTGTGTCAAAGTAAAAACTTAAAAGGGAGACCATGATGAGGGAAGTGTATTTATAAAATGATTATATGAAAGTTCTAGAAATTAGAGGTAGCTTAGGTCACAGAACTTAAAATATTAACTCTCCCAAACTCTACAGCCATAGTCTCAACTCTCCAAATTGCAGTGAATCTCAATTTGGGGACTTTGCTGATTCATTAGCTAATTTATGGTATGGGGTGTGTGTGTGTGTGTGTGTGTGTGTGTGTGTGTGTGTGTGNGAGAGAGAGAGAGAGAGAGAGAGAGATGTATGTGTGCATCCATGTTCATCAGTGTGAGTGTGGGTACCATGGCATCCTTGTGGGGGTCAGAACAGAACTGAGCTCAGTTCTCTCCCACTTTCTTGGAGTCTTGTCTCTGCTCTTTGCCATTGTATATACCAGGAGCTGGCCAGAGAACTTCTTGATGTGCTCCTGTCTCAGACGCTCATCTTTCCATGGGATCACTGAGATCACAGTGCACGCTATCACACCCAGCTTTATATGGGTTTTGGGAACACGAACTCAGGTTCTCATACTTGAGTGACAAGCACTTTACTCACTAAGTTACCTCCCGAACACCAACGTCAGGGATTTAGGGTAGAGCTTAGGAAAGTGGTTGATATCCCAACAACATCATACTATTGACTGGGAAGCCTTTCAGCTTCCTCTTGTTTCAGAAAGAAACATGAAGTCTTGATCTGCACATCAAGAAAGTTAATGTTGAAAGCTTTGTAGAAACTATGCAACTTCCTCAACAGTTCTAACTGGGCATCACAACTCTTCCAGTTTTTACCCTACAGGATGCTACAGTGTGTGAGCTGCCCATTTCCTTATTTGGTTTTTTATAATATGCATTCTACTTTGTAATAAATACAGTTTTCAAAGTGACTAAACTTTGGCACATGCATGTGGAAAACACACAGTACACCAGGGAGTGCCAATTCATGATGGCTGAAAGTCACTGTTCCATCAGAATGGGTAGGTATTTTTAACCCTGTTATCTACTGTAATTAAATCAATGAATGATTTGAACTGAGTGCAATCTACTATAGATATTAAGTCCATATATTACAAATGGAAGAATTTAAGGGCCCTTTGCAAGACAAGTCATACCATAAGATTTGTTCCTTTAGTATTTTAAGTTTCACAGATTTATGGCTTAAGATATCAACCACTAATTTTCAGAACTTTCGCATAAAGATTTTGTAAACACACTAGCTCTCCTGGCCTTCATTTTGGTTTAAACACTTTAATAAACCCTTTAGGTTTACTTCACACAAGCATTTCTCTGCTTTCCCTAAAATTTCAGGACAATTCAGGAAGTTCCATAAAACCTCAGCATAAGAAACTTGAAAGCATTACACACACACACACACACACACACACACACACACACCCTTTTAAAGCCGAGGAATGTATTTTATGGTCTTTACCCAGGAGAGTTCATTATTGCAAGGCTGTTTGAGGCACCTAAATAATTAACCTGTACCCAATATACTTGTGAAATTATTGCCTTAAGTTCACCTTGGTGACTGTTTGCCATTAAATTAGTAGAATAAATAATTTATGTCAAAATGTGGACCTGAGAATACCATTAAAACCAATAGGATTTGTTCATTATTTGTAAGAAATTATATGAAATACACATTCCCCCAAATGCCCACTGTCCTGTGCTATGAACAGTGTGTTAGTTCCATAGTCATGTGTGAGAATAGATGAAGAATTGCTGGGCTGATGCAATATTTAATTGGTAGATGTGTGGAAAACCTTGCGCTAAATGTGCACAGAACAAAGAATTAATGCCTCTGTGAAGCTAGACTCAAGCAAATAGAACATAAATGATTCTTATGTGATAGAACAAAACAGAAGAGTTTTTTTTATTTCAGTAATGGCAACAATTACTGAACTTTCGTTGGCCAAAATTGCTAGAATGTTTTCCCTAAGAAAGGACGTAGGTAAAGGACTGGACTCAAGAACATTATTAAGACAGGCATGGTGGGACACAGCTTTAGTATCAGTACTTGGGAAGCAGAGGGAGGTGAGTCTCTGAGTTCCAGGTCTGTCTGATCTACACTGCAAATTCCAGACCAGCTAGGACTCCATGTCGAGACCGTCTAATGGAAAAGAAGAAAATAATATTATTTAAACAAATTCTTAAAGTGATTCTGGAATGGGTGGATACTATGTGTCAACTTTCAAGAAATACTGGTTGGTGGTTTGATGAGTCTGCTCGTCCCATGGACAAGATGTCTGACATGTGCTCACACGGCTTTGGTGTCTGATTTGCTGCAGTTGTTTAATAAATACAATCACTTCTGTGGCAAGTACTTTGTGTCTGGCCCTGCTACGAAGAATAGTCAACAGCACACACAGAGCTTTGACTTATGTTAGAGGGAGTTGTCTTCAACACCTCTTTCACTTCTCTTAGGACATTCGCTTAACTTGGCTCCTTTCCAACATGTTTTAGTGTACTATATTAGCTTTCCTATTAGGAATTGTGATAAAAATGGTGGCAGAGGAGGTGGCTGAAGTCAAGAGTTGGGCTTCACACCGGAGAGGCATCGGTGTTCATACAGCACATCAGGCAGGAGATGGTGTTAGCTTCCTGGTGTTTGGCTTCCCACACATCATCAGGGCTGACTTCCTTTCCTAGCCTGGCCACTCTCTGAGGATGTTTTCTTGTCATTTAAACCAGGCTTCACCTAGGCTGACTGATAAAATATGACCAAGCAGGTAATTTGCAGTCTGTTGAGTGTTATATGAAATATACTAAATGAATATTCCCAGGATTGCCACACCAGGCTGGAAAATACAGTTGAGAAACTGCTATTTAAAATGACATCATAGGAATGTATGGAGTGAGACGGGAGGAGGTGATTTTCACGGCAAGTGCAACACATGAAGGGAGATGACCGAGAAAGAAAGCTTTGGAAAGATGGAGATAGGTTGGAAAGATGGGGAATGGTTAGACCACAGAGAACAGAGTTTTGAGAAATATGACTAGTCACTAAGCAGAACTGTAACCGGATATAGCTTCAGAATGTCACAGAAGGGAAAGGACTTCAAAGTTTGCAGACTTTTTAGAACTTCATGTAGCTGACTTCACTTGTGGTCAATGTCCCTTAGGCCAGCAAACTACTCACCCTGGTAGGGGCTGAAACAGGCAAATCAGAGTGGATCTGCTGTAGTCAGGCCTATCTAATGTGGCACACATATCCTGTGTGTGCCATCTTCTACTGCAGGTTGATAAGTGAATGAGAGCGATGGCCAATCTGAAGTGAAAGAGGGTTCCTGGGGAGGCTGTATTCTAGTTCTTGTGCAACCATTGTAGAAACGATGAACAATTTAACCCCTCAGAGAGGCATGCAGTTCTGGAGTCTCACAGGGCTAGAATGGAGTGCCCAGACCACAGTTCCTTTAGGCAGCTAAGATGGGAGAATCAGAGTCATTGCCCTTCCCAGCCTGAACTTTCCTCCTTGGTCTTTAAAGTAAAACTCTACAAGGATCTTGGGAGTAACCACCTAGGTAGGGGGTTGGGAGTGCCTTGCATCTTCTCCACATGTCCTTCCTCCTTCCTTCTGTCAGGCCAGCCTCCTGGTTTGAGCATTGTCTCCTTCACTTCTCTCACTGTTTCTCTTTTATTGGACTCTTGTCATTCTATTTAGGACCTTTGGGTGTTTCCAGAAGACTCTCTTCACCACAAGAACTTTAGTAGAATCACATCAGCAAAGTCCTTTGGCCACATAAGGTGACATTCATGGGTTCTGGAAACTACGACTAAGATGTGGTGGCCATCCCTTAGGTCTCCATAAGAACTCTGGCTGAGTTTTTACTTCCTAATAAGCAGAGATGCCTTTTTTTTTCTTTTTCCCCTTCCTTCTTTTTGGAATATTTTGGAGAAACTTCCCTGCTGGGGCTGCTGCATTGACTGTGATGGTCCGTGACTGACAGTAAGTGCCTTTCGCACTGCAGACGGCATGGGCTCCGTTCTCAGAAGCGCTGGTGAGCTGATCTAGAGCCATGAAGGGCATGCCTTCCAGCTCCCTTCTGGGTGAGATGGACAGCCATCCTTTCACACTGCAGTCAGGTAACATTGTTTGCAGCTGAATGCATTCTCACCATCCTTCTGGACAAATAACAAACTTGATAGTGTGTCATTCTTGGTCAGAGCAATTTACGACTGTGACTTTAAAACTTCTATAGAAGCAGAAGCATGCAGGGACAGAAGAGAGTGGAATTTCTGCCTCATCCTTTTCAGGATAGTGATCTGAGGCTCTATAAGATAACATGAATATTCAAAGTTGGAGCAAGTCAATTCTTTGTCACTGACAGTTCCTGGCTCTCGCAAATCATATCCCACTACTTCATGAATACCTGGAACAATCAAAATGATAACTTTGAACTTTTTATTTTAAATGTGGAAGAACTGAGGAGATGGATTCTTTGGTAAAGGGCTTTTCAGATCCCCAGAATCCATCTTAAAAGCTGGATAGGGCATGGTGACACAGACTTGCAATCCCAGTGTTGTGGCGGCAGAGACAAGTGTATTTCTGGGGCCCACTAGCCAACCAAACTAGTGAAATCAGTAAGCTCCATGTGTAGTGAGAGAATAGTTGAATATTTTCAGAAGATGACATCTCATGTTGACCTGTGCCCTCCACATGCACTCGCATGTAAATGTACTCCCCACATGCACAATCACACATATGCACATACGCATTAACATGTCCACACATACACACATACATATGCATAAGCAAAGAAAGTGTTAAGCTTTCCCTGGAACACAGGTTTTAACTAGGTTTCAAGTTTCAACATAATATAATTTAACGGGACAGAGTTCTTGACATTAAGAGGCAAAATTTATATTTAAAAGGCCTGAATCCTGACATGTTAACAGATGCTGGCAACCAACATCCAGAGTAGCTGATGGTTGCTATTATGCAGGACAAAGAAGTCCCTCCTTTGTATCTAAAGGTGTTCCAGGATGCTTGTTGTTCATAGGGAGGGGTAGGCACCTGGTTCTCTCTCTTTTTTTCTTAGGGCAGCTTTATCCAAATAAAACACGGCATGTTTCATCACCCATAATGGAGAGTGCCTGTCATTCCTTGATCATCATCATATGGTTGGTGGCCAGTGGATAATGGACTACTGAGTGTCAAGGTGACTGGCTTTCAATGCACACAAAACTAAAAATTATAGACCTGTCATTCCCGAGGCAGGCCACAATTAACTGTCTATGCAACTTGAAATATCCATTTTGCCAGCTAAGTAATCACTTGACTGGAGTTTTTCATTTTGGAAGCGTTTCTGAGCCTTTTATGTGCAGGTCTTTTAAAGTATGGATCTGAAAGGTAAATAGTGCTCTTAATCAGATGTGTTCTCCTTAGACATGCCCCTTATCAAGCGCACAGGCAAACTCTAATGTTGTTACAACACTAACAACAATTCTGCGACGGAAGAACATAAACCTTGGGTATTTTGTAAGTAGTGGGGAAAGTTCAAGCTGAAAAATATGAGCCATGTCGTAATATCTTAGAGCCGAGGCTGAGAAAGAGGATGGAATTTTTCATCAGCTAGATATCTTGATTGGGCAAACCAGTAAGAAATGAAAATCAGTACAAGACATTTCAATCTTAGAAACAGTCAATGCTTCAAGACTGTCTATCTACTATCTATCTACATAGATTTGCTTTCTTTGTGTCTCTGTGCTGCAAGTGAATCACTGGGCAAGTGGCCGTAGCCTGTGAGTCCACAATGAAGCCAGGGCAGTAGCTCTCATCACATTATTGGCTTGAGACAGGGTCTCTCACAGACAGACAGGATCTCTCACAGACTGGGTCTCTTGCAGACAGACAGGGTCTCTCACGGACAGACAGGGTCTCTCACAGACAGAGCCTCTCACAGTGAACCAAACGCTCACAGTTTTTCATTATTTTGATTTTTTTTCATTTTTGGTTAAGCCAAGCATATCCTTGGGATTCGCATGTCTCTGTCCCACCCCCGCCCCCCGGAATGGGTGGTCTGGAGTTACAGGCCCTTGCAGCCGTGTTGGCTTTTTCTGGGGGTACTGGGGATTCAAACTCAGATCCTCATGCTCACAGATCAAGCATTCTTACCCACTGAACCATTTTCCCAGATCCTAGTTTTGATTTTCAATTTCCCATCTGAGTTCTATCTTTTTCTTTTACCAGTAGAGAAAAATTATGTCAGTGGAGCTTTTATTGGAAAACAGCATTGCAACTTCCATTTTAAGTACAACAGACCAGGATTCTATCATCTCTGCTCAGATTCTACGCTGTCTGATTGAATACAAACAGGGCTTTCCCATCTCCCTCCCCTGCCTCCGGTCCATATTACTCTCTCTCTCTCACTTCAATGAGCTATGTCTAAATTTAAATTGCCAAGCCACAGGGATACAAGAGAACTGAACAATCAATACAAATTAAGGGAAAGATCAGAAGTCTGAGCTCAGAAGCATCTGAATGAAATTCTCCCTATAAGTCTTGGCGTCCTCATGATTTTATTTAACTTCCCATCATGGTTTTGATTACTGGGAGTGCTAGGCAGGGCTACAAAGAATAGGAAAGATCTGCCTGGCACAGCTAAAGAACTGAATTTTTATTGTATTCAAAGAGGTCCTAACCAGGCTGCTGATGGTGAGATATTGACTATTCTATTGTTTTGAGTGACTGGGTGTCATATTTTACTAGGAATGGATTTCTGAGCCCGTCACAGAGTGGTTGGATTTGCAATTAGAGTCACTCTGTCGTGCAACTTGAGTTATGCAAGGATCATGATGAACAGGAACAGAGACTGGGTACAGGGCTTCTCTAGAATTTCCCAGGTTGTGTTAGTACATTCAATTTTCTAGGACCAAAAACATTTTGCTTTCTCATTTCCCTAAATAAAAAGGTGGGAGCATAACTGAGGCTTACAGGAGGCTTGGTTGTCTGTTTTATAAGGATCTTAACCAAAAATTGGTTTATATTTTATCTAACATTTGAAAAATAGTATGCACCATCACTGATTGTTTAATGGTTGGTGAGTGCATGTGTCCATATGAAAACACAGTACACAGTATACATAAAGCTTTTGTTGTGAAATATCCTTTTAAAAGTATAAACCATGAGGATAAACACAGGCTACATTCTTTATAAGAGAGCGTCTTCAAGTGCACAGAATGAGCAAATGGGGACTAAATTAACAGAGTCAGATGAGTGTTAGTGATTCACCTAGGAAGGGCAAGAGCGGTGTTGTCATTGAAAGATTGAAGGAAGCCACACAGTATTAGCATCGCTTCTTGCCCTTATGGTGAGGTCACTGTGTTCTGAGCTGGCTAAAGATGTGGCAGCCAAAGGTGTCTCTTCACAAGAGGGGCAGATTGTCTTTGGAAAGTGTAAAATCCTCCATGGAATGACTGGGTGGTGGTGGTGCACACCTTTAATCCCAAGCACTCAGGGGGCAAGAGGAGGCAGGCAGATCTCTGTGAGGTTGAGACCAGCCTGGTCTCCAGAGCTAGTTCCAGGACAGCTAGGGCTGTTACACAGATGAACACTGTCTCAAACACACCAAAAAAAGTGTTTTTGACTGCTGCTTAAGATATCATTATGCATACTTGGTGTTTTGCTCTCTTCAATATTTCTAAAGCAGTTCCAAATTTGTCTTTATTTTCAGAGTTCTATATATTTGGGAGTTGAAAATGATGGCCCAAAGTGACTATTACTTGAAACTTGTTATGGTAACATAAATCATAGAAATCTATTAAAATCATCACATGTGAGTTAGGTTGAGTTTGACCCTGTCTTTAGAAAGTGTCCCATGTCACATGCTTAAGATTACACAGTGTATCTAGAGTCTACAAACGAAAGCTTTGTCAGACTGTTGCAATCCCAGATCAGCTCCTGTCTGAATATAACTTTATTAACTGTGAGTGGCAAGACATAGGGATTGGAAAGAGCCAAGGGATTTGGCGTGTTTGGTTCTGGTGTCGACAGTGATTGTGACAAGTGTTATCTGCGTTTTTATACTGGTCAAGTGTGTTTGGGTCTGACCAGTGGTGTAAGAGTGTGTGATATGATGGGATGGATGGAGCAGAGGCCGAGAAGCTCACCACTGACAGTTCCTGAGAGTCACAGCTGTTAGTATGTTTCCATGGTGATGCCACCTGCACGGTACATACTTCCAATTCTTTGGGTAACCTCATCCTAATTGTGTTTTATAAAAAGCCTAGAAGATCATCACTCATGCAAACAAAGAAATTTGATGCAACATGGACAGTTTGCCAATGGTTAAGGTGTAACTAGACTAAAGTTTCTAATTTCCTATGCAGGATATTTTCCCCTTAGATGACCTGTTACAAGCATAAGACCCAGAAAAGAAAGAACATTTTCAAGGTGGCATTGTATCCCTCTAAAGTGTTTCAAAAAAGCTCTCACAAGTCAAAATAATCATCTCATCTTAACAAATCCATTGCACTCTTGCATCCAGTATAAAAAACATGATTTATTTATACATTAATTAAACTGTCTTTTACACTCATGACTACAACAAAGGAGAATCACAGATGCGAAGGAAATTCTTTAGATATGTCTTTCATGGTGGGCAGGTGGATAAAGAATAGAAGAGGGATTAAAAAATACTAAATTAACTTTCACGGTAGCTGTTTCCACGGAATTTCACCATGAAGCAGGAAATGGCACAGAGAAATGTATCAGTGTAAATATCACAGGAGCTGGCCTTAAACTTGAGGGGGTTGACATCATTTTTTAAAGCACTACTACATTTGGTTCAAGTACAAAAGTTATAACAAAGTCCCGTCCTTCTGAGAGAAGTAGGTGGAACCAAACTTTCTTAGAGGATTTATATATAAAAAAACTGTATACATACGTAGTAAACACTTAATTTCTACTAATTCTAGTTTGAGTCTCTGAGAAAAATCAAACATGCTTCTGCAAATTTGTTTTTATAGTTCTTACTGAATTTGTGCAGAGGTAAATGAGGCAGAAACAAAATAAATGTAACAAGAAAGATGAGTTTATTTATAGAAAAATGTAATGAATAAATTAAACTCTAAATTAGTACAGACCTAATCATTCAAAGCCTTCCTCCAAGGTTCAGCTACTTAGTAACATTTTCTGTCTATCTGAGTTCACTGATGTCTTGGTGGTGTTTTTCTGGGATTAACCAGATTTATAAAAGGAATAGAGGGTAGTCAATTTTTTTGTCTTGGTGGAAATATGTACATAGATACAAATCATTAGAATTATGCATTACTATAAACAATCTTAAAATGATATGTACATAAAGATTGGCCATTTAATGAATGTATTAGATCGTGCGTAGGCTCATCGCTCACACTAAAACTGTCATAAATAATACAGCAACTAAGTCAGGTTGGTATTAAAGCCAGAATTTTGTAATGCATCTTAAACAACCACATCTCTCAGTCCTAGAGTTAAAAATGAAAAAATCCTGTTGTTCCCCCCCTCCCCCACACACCCTGGGTCCCCATCAGCCCCCCAATACATCTAACTGTTCTGTGGGACCTCGTTTTCTTCTCACAGAAATTATTCTGTCACACACTGTGCCTGTATCTATCATTCCATCTGAATTGCATGTGAATAATACCTTGAATAGATTTCCCCGCACTGGAGAAACGAACGCGTGCGCTCCCCTTTTGAATATTTTAGACTTGTGTGAGTTCTCCAGTATTTTTGTTTTTGTGCAAGGCCGCAAGCAAGGCGGCTTGGAGCCACGGCTGCTGACAACCTCCATTAGCGTTAATGCGGTTCTCTTATCTTCCAGGCTCTCCTGCGCTCCCCCCACTCCCCGCTCTTTCTTGTCAGATGGTTCACTGACACCGTTGACAAGGCTGACACCACCAATCAGCTTCGGCTCAGCAAGGTCACTGTTCAGACTTGACTCGTGATTGGCTGCTGAGCTTCAGCGTGTTATTACTGTCTGATTTGATCGGAGGCAGGGGGTGGTCTCCAATCAAACAGAGAAAAGGTCCTAGAGAAGGTAATTAAATCCTGTCAGAGGCAATTATCGGTTCCAGGGCCATGACTCTGGCCCTGAATGCAGATGATCTGAAACTGTATTCTTGTAGAGATTCAAGAGGGCTCCTGGCATGGTTCAGTTAGGCACAAAAGGAGCAGCAGGCTCTCCGCAAACAATCAGCTCTGTATTTGAACCTTTCTCTTCTTTCTCCCTTTACCCGACGATTTCTGTTTTCGTTGATTAAAAAAAAATCCTTTTCAGACCGCATTCTAATTAATTTAAAGACAGCGTTTTCCTTTCTTGTACATACATAATGACGTTTTCCCAAAGAACTTCTGCCTCCAAACACAGGCCGGTTCAAACAGGCTTTACCAAGGCAAATCAAAACATCTTGTGGAAGAACAGCAGTAGATAGTTCAGACCACGGAAAAGAGACTGTCAAATTGCACGATGTGGCGCCTCAGAGGAAGACCTGAACGTGAGTGTGAGAATTTCATGCTATGACAATCTGGAAGTTTCTTCAAGGTAGTCGTCTACTGGTGGCAACCTTTATTAAGTGGATATAATGTATTTTCTTTTTCTTTTAAATTTGTGAGAATTTCGCATACACTAAAATGATCATAGTTTACACAGTGGCTGCTAAGTCGGGTTTATATTAAAAGCAAAAATTGGCGATGCATCTTAAATATCCATGCTGTAAGTACTATTTAAAAATCAAAAAGACGTGTGATTCCTCCTCGTGGCTCCCTGCAAGTCCCATAGGGAAATGATGAAATAGATTTTAGAATGTAAGGAAAGTGCCACCTCCGGAAAATTTAGGGGCTTCCATTTTAAAATGGGGACCTAGATGATCAAACGAGAAAGGAACGCTGTGTTTTCATCTGGACAGAGAAAGGCTACTGCAAAGGTGCACGTTTGCTCTCACGTAAACAGAGGGCTTCACCTACCTCCTGTGCGATTTCTCGTCAGTTGCTATTACACAGGCTTTATGATGTGGGTTGTGCCCGATAACTTAGAACTAGAAGGTGAATGTCTCTTGGATCTGAAGAGTATTTGCTGTTGTCAACAGTACAGAGGCAGTTTTAGGTTGTTTCTACGTCTTCCTGCGGCTGGCTTTAGCAGACATTATGGAGTAACCACACCTCCTAAACGTCA
Source organism: Ellobius talpinus (assembly GCA_001685095.1). Taxonomy (NCBI): domain Eukaryota; kingdom Metazoa; phylum Chordata; class Mammalia; order Rodentia; family Cricetidae; genus Ellobius; species Ellobius talpinus. The sequence continues at coordinate 23,534 of LOJH01004455.1, read as the reverse complement.
ACATGCCCAATGCACAGCCTACATTTCATCCACTGTGTGTTGTGAGTGTGGGCATTATTTTTACAAGAATAAGATGTTCAAAACACCATTAAGACAATTTCCAAGTTGCTGTTGATGAAACAGTTTAAACACTAGGGTTTCTCCCCAGGGAACAGTTAACTTTCCTGTAATCTCGGCTGTTCTCGTTGTTTCTAAAACACCATATTCCTTAATATGTGCGACTATTTGTTTTCTGGAAACTAAACAGATACTCTAAGCAAAGCAGATTTAAAAAAAAAAAGTAGTCTAGGCTACTAGTCCATTAATCAGAGTGAGGTATCAGGCTGGGAGAGAAATTGGTAGGAGATGATGTTAATAATAATGGGAAATGTCTGTTCACTGGTGGGCTGGGCTGTAAAAAGCTTCAAGTCCCACACTGCACACAGAACTGTGAAAATGATGTTTGATTCATTCTATATTGTGTTTTGCAACATCAAAAGCTCCATCAACCTCTCTAATAAAGATAAAATAGACCCATACAAATAAACACACTGCTCACCAGCCCATGGCATATTTTAGGTCAGTAGAAGGAAGGATCACTGCTAATGTTGAAATTTTTGTTGTTTGTTTTCCTCCACTGGAGCGAGAGTCTTTCTGTATTTTTCTTTCTTTTTTCCTTTTTGAGCTAGAGTGTTTATTTTTATTTAGCTAGTGATTGTATGTTATTACATGAATGTCATTTTGTGGCGGCTGTTTTAATAGAGACCCTTCAGAAAGAAAGCTTTGTGGAGAAAAGAAAGGGAAGCGATTATAAGTAGAGAAAAGGGAATAAATGGGAAGGCTTCCTCTAATAATGAAAATCAGAGCTTTAAGGTTAAAATATGAGAAACAAACAGCTGGAATATCTACGACCAAGTCACTGAAGGATCCTCCACCCTCCAGGCACAACCATCTTTTAGATGTATTGTTAAAGCTGCCTTACTTAATTGGAAGTCCCTGGAGGGTAGGGCTGGCACCCTGTTCAATCTGGTATGCCCAGAAAACCAATAATCAGAAACCAGTATTGATTGGTACACACTCTTCTGGGCACTTACCTGAGCCTCTATGTGGTGGTTCCTCTCCTCTGAGAAGTGTCCAGATCACGATGAACTATACAGCAATGTTTTATCTTTGTTTTTGTTTTTGTTATTGTTTTTAACGGGGAAGTATCAACTATGATCTGACCACTGCTACCCATATCAACTGTCTGTTTTCCATGCCCCAACTTCATTCTGTGCTGGTTCAAACCTCAACAACCAGGACTTACTCAGTGAAAAAATACCAGAGATCATTATAATTACGAGGGTGATCTGAGTGTGTCTTTAAATGATTTGTAAACAGAACTCCTTTGGGGGTATTACGTTACATTCAGTAGTAAAATATATTTTAAAATTTACAACATTTATGCAAAACATAGAAAATAATTCACCTTTATCTCCTTATGTTCAGCTGCTTTGGTCAGGGTTACTGGAACGAGAAGAGAGGATTTTTCTTTTAATTGGCCTTTTCCAGAATTCTGGAGAGATTCTTAACACTACCAACCTCAGGAATACACAGCCCAGAGAAAGCCCACTGGGGTCCATTTTCAGGATGGTGCATATGGGAACAATAATTTATGAGCAGTAATAAGAGTTGGGTATGCAATTCCCTGCCCAACATCAGGAGAAGTGTACCCCACTGATTACTGAACACACAGAAAATACTAGGCTAAATAAGATAAAAGCCATCTGCACTTCTTGTTTGTAAGTTAGAATTTTTCAAAAACAATTGAAAAAAAAGGAATGACATGAAAACCTCCGAAGAAATATGTTTGAAGAACCATATATATATTTTAAGATGTATGGGTGTGGAGGTTGGCAGTGAAAAATCACCTGGGCCTTTCCACACAGGGGATGAAAAAATTAGCTTGCACTATTGTGTGATGCTGCCGTGAATTTGTCTCCTTGCTTGCTGCATACTTCCCCTCAAGAGATCTGAAAATGTATCAAGTTTTATTAATTTATTGGCTCTGCACTGAGGTGTACCATAAGCCAACTTTAAATACTTAATTTTGGTATTCACTGCTCATGAAAAGAGGCATCTTTCCTGACAAACCCTGAGGATTTCTATAATCAACCAAAGATGTGAAATTTAAACACTTAAATATGTTATTTGTGTATATTTATTTAAATAATTGGTGTATGGTAGTGGTGGTGTGTTCGTGCATGTGTGTGCCTGTGTATGCATGAACATGCTTGTGTGTGCATAGGTGGATGTCTGGTGTCTTCTTCTATCACTGTCCACCTTATTATTATTATTTTCTTTTCAGTTGGTCTCTCACTAAGCATAGTGTTCAGCAATTTGACTCTAGCAGCTGACCAGCCAGCCCTTGGGATCCTCCTGTCCCCATTTCTCCATCTGTGGGATTACAGATTTGAGTATCTGTACCCAGCTCAGCTTTTCGTGTGAGCGCTGGGGACCAAATTTAGTTTCCCACCCTTGCAGAGTAAGTGCTCAGCGGACTGAGCTAACTCCCCAGCCCCAAATTTGTTTATTGATTTGAGTCCAACTCACAATTATCCCAGCTTGGCACTGAACACCCTACACAGCGGAGAATGACCATTGCTAACTCTTGATCCTCCTGACTTCACTTTCCAAGTTCTGGGATCACAAGCATGCACCACCATGCCCAGCTTGTTTGTTATTAATAAGTGGTGATTTCATCCCTGGTTTGAAAGCTTAGGGATATATTCTTTCAGCAGTGGCATAATGTTGTAGACTTGAGGATGTGACTGAGGAAGTTACCTCTTCTCCCTTTCTAGAAACTGGCAATTTTGTTTCCCCTTGGTCCACAAGGACTTGTGAATGTGGTTGGTGTGGGTAGGAAAGATAATGCTAGAATGGACTTGAAATTGGCTGGCCAAGTCAAAGCATGGTAGGACACAGGAAGAGTTAGTGTTTGATGCCACAAAAATCTGAAGGTCAAGAAATGGAAATGAAGAGAAATTACAAGAAAAGAACATCAGTGTGGCAAATGGAAAGGGGGGGCTCTAGACTAGCATTTAGGTGGCTGGGGTCTATTTCTACCCTAATGAGCTAGCAGGAATGTTAGATGTGATCATTTCTCCTCAGACTCAGGTTCATTCCCTTTCCCAACCCTAAGGTTGTCAGATAAAAGGTAGGGGCCACAGTAAAATCTGAATGCCAGATAAATAATGAATAGCATTTCTATAAAATCATGTGCCCAGTATCACACTGGAGATATACTATTTCAGGACTGTGTTCAATTCAAATTTTACTGGGTATTTTGTATTTTCTTTGTGAAATCAGGCAATTCTGTGTGCCCCACCTTCAGTGACATCTGAAGCTCAGGACTGGAGAGTTCATGGTCTCTAAACACGAGGTGATTGTATCAGGCCTAGAACCTCCCATGGGTCAAATTTCTGCTAAGAAACCTGAGGTTTGTTTTTTTTTGCCCTTTACACCTGTCGTCTTTGCAAACCTCTGAAAATACATTTTTTGTACACTAATACCTGAATGCCCCTGTTCCTCCACTACTCTGCTTAATCATTCCTTTTTCTCCCTTCTCTGCATTTTTGATACAGTGCTCCTAGAGATCCATAGTCCATTATTCATAAAATTCTTTTAAGAAATAATTCATCATTATATTATCATTTGTGTGTGTGATGCGTGTGTGATATGTGTGTGATATGTGTGATGTGTGTGTGATGTGTGTGATATGCTGTGTGATGTGTGTGTGATATGTGTTTGTGATAAATGTGATGTGTATGTGATATGTGTGTGTGTGATGTGTGTGATGTGTGTGATGTGTGTGTGTGATATGCTGTGTGATGTGTGTGATGTGTGTGTGTGATGTGCTGTGTACTGTGTGTGATGTGTGTGATGTGTGTGTGATGTTTGTGATGTGGGGGGATGTCTGTGTGTGATGTATGTGTGTGATGTCTGTGGGATATGCGTGTGATATGTTGTGTGATGTGTGTGTGATGTGTGTGATGTTTGTGTGTGATGTGTGTGTGATGTTTGTGTGTGATGTGTATGTGTGATGTGTGTGTGATGTGCGTGTGGTGTGATGTGTGTGTGTGATGCATGTGTGTGATATGTGTGGGCACACACCATAGCGCATGTATGAAGATCAGAGGAGACTTCCTGACCTCTGTTTTCTCCCTCCAACTGCCCCTGGATTCTAGGGATCAAATTCACCAGACTGGCACATCTTTACCCTATGAACTGGCTCAATAAAGTCTCTTTATCTTACGGAATTCCCTCCTTCTTCAAAAGTAGTGCTGTTTTCCTTGAAGATACTATTTCTGTCATGGCTGTCTTGAGTGGAGACTAGTCTTTGGGAGCGCCTCAACCAACTCAAAGCACAGGATAATAACAAGGACTGTGATTATTTAAGCTGCAAAACTTGGACAAATATTTTGAAACATGGTTTCCACTTTTCCTTCTTGAATATGAATTCTGTTATTACCCTTAAGAATTTCAGCACCCATGTAGAAATGTTACTGATTTTGATGTTTTTCTGTGGGCTTAGTGGCCTCATGGTCCTGAAGTCAGCACCCTGCCAGCCACTCAGGGTGGCCTGGAGGGACTTCCGGTCCTGCAGCACAGGCTCTGCCTCACCAGGGTTTAAACTAAATCATTCTACTTACCAACAAAGACCCGGGAGTCAGATGTGGGGATGAGAACCTGCTTGATCAGAGACGCTGAGAAGCAACCAGCTGACCTTGCTTTTTTCCCCAGAGACGTGTGTCTCTTCCAAAAACAGAAAGGGAACCCCAAACTCAGGTCCCTGCACTGCACTTCCCTTCCTGTTCCTTTGCTCTGTCTACATGGCTGGCTTCTCTCTGAGCAACTGGTCAGTTAAACCCTAGCTCCGTCCCCTGACTCAAGGCCACTTCAGGCTTGGAGTGTCACAGTGCGCTCAAAATCCCCACATTGTGATGGCCTTTCCATAGTTGAGTTTTTATTCATCTTTGAAGAAGTTTTTCTTCACTGAAAAACATAGCAAAGATTAATGGTTAGGATCTGAAAAAGGAGATTGGAAGGAATATAAAGAACACACAAATGATATAAAGGACCAAGTATTGGACTTGTGACCTAAGAAGATAAAATCGTTTTTGATTGGCAGCCAAAGTTAAAACAAACAAGTGGGAAACTTGACTGAAAGTCGGCAATCAAATTGAGACAATTTAATCAAATTTTCTATTCAAAACAATTCCTTTCCCCAAATCCATCAGGAGCCACCTTTTCCCACACGAGTACTTGAAAGATAAAATCTAGGTTACAGGAGACAGGGTCTCAAACAGATTATAACTGAAGAGAGTCTATAGTTACAGAGCCTCAGTGGGTCTGGCATACATGAAAGACAAATTCAAACGAGGCACAAGATAATGGATGAGGAGTGAAGGTGCTTTATGAGTTTGGTGAACCTGGTGGTGAACGGGCAGGCATTGATGGGTGTGGGGCACTGAAGGCCAGTGGCGCAGCTGAAATCCTTCAGACTCCTGAATCAGTTTCAACTATTGGCATCTTGCAGCTCTCTTGTAGATCTATGAGTTGGAAGACAGCTGGGACAGCAAATTCTTGCCTTGCATGTCATCATGTTCCTTTTCCACCGCTAGCCCAGACTTTGAATATCTACTACAACACAGCACTCTGTTGAGTACGGCCATGCTGTTTTAAAAAGTCTCTGTGGTTCATCCATCCAGGCAACTCAATCAATACATTGTAAGTGACATCTCAGATGGAAACCTATTCCTTTACCCCAGACTAGATTATCTCAAACAAGCTTTGCAATATTAAACTCTTCCATGCTTTGTCTGTAGGTATGACAATGTGTCCTTCTATCTCTGCTCTAGGAGATGATACAGGCTGTGGCAGATTATAACCTGAACACACTATTTCAAGTTTTGGGGTAGGGAGTAGTTGTTATAGATATTTGCCTTCTATCTCTTATTTAGAATTTTAAACACAGAAAACCAAAAAGACATTTAAATGTAATTTTATCAATGAAGGGGAACATTGATTTTTGGAAATGTCTAATCACTCTTACCTGATACACAGACTCCAAGGAATCAGCATTTGGCTTTGTGAGCTTTTCCTGTGCCACATTTGTCTTGTTATAAATCCACTCTGAAGAAACAATTACAGGTTCTTTTTTAATAGTTCATAAATTTTTTTATTAAAGCAAAACTCAAATCTCCTTAAAATATGAGCCCAACCCTTTTCCTTGTTCTGACAAATGTGGCACTTCACAAGTGACCCATAGTGTCAGAAATTGTAGAGCTCTATAAGGACAACTTGTTGCTGTATCTTGAATAAGCAAGATACCCACCTACCAAAGACACAAAAAGGACACGAAGCCATGTTTTCAGTTTTATTTTCAAGTAATTATATGAAAAAAATCTGTCTTTGTAAGTCAACAAATTATGTTTTAAAAATAGTTTTCTCTATATATAATTCATCCATGTTCCATATATGTTCTTCTTTGTTTTTCTGTTGCTGTGGTAAATGCTATGACCAAAGCAACTCTGGGAAGAAAGCATTTGTTTGAGCTTGCAGTTTCTTCTCGAGTGCTGGGATTAAAGGCGTGCGACACCACCACCCGGCTGAGCTTGCAGGTTCATCATCTGGAGAAGCCAATGTCAGGAACTAAAAGCAGATCCTGAAGTAAGGAACACTGCTAACCGGTTCGCTTCAGACTAGCTTTTTGACGTAGCCCAGGCCCGTCATTCTCACCCTTCCCTTTCCCCTCCAATTCCTCAAGTGTCTCCCTGTCTCCTCTGTCTGACCTATGACCACTTCTCCCATAATCATGACTGTTTACACACACACACACACACATATATACACACACACACTACTTTGACCCTAGACTGCTCAGCTTCCAGAATTGTGAGAAATTCATTCTTGTTTATAAGCCACCCAATTAAAGCCAGTTTGTTACAGCAGCACAAAGAGGCTAAGACAGATCCCTTTAAACAATCACAGCAACAATTACTCCTTGCCTTTGCCTGCAACTTTCCCAGTGTTATTTCAGGTCTTTCCCACACATTATCTTTCTGAAGTTTTGTAAGGCTCCTTCCAGGTTGCAAGGAGCAACTGTTCTTATTATATTTGGTGAAGAGCAGATGTAGAAGGGCAACCATTGGCCAACAGAAGGGTAACCACAGGGCCGACAGTCTAGTTAATGGCAGAGACAGGGGTGGAGGCTGACTCTCCCACGTCCTAGTCAAAGCTCTTTCTTGGATACAATACAACCTTCTAAATATATATATATCAAAGAAGTCTTTCTTAAAAACACCATATGTATAGCATTTAACATAGAAGAAATGAACTCAGATAGAATTTGCCACTCTGTCAGGCTCAGCACACATTATTTTGATGTGATTCCAAGATCTAATGAGGCTAGGCATTAAATTTCATCATTACAGTGAAAATCGGCATTGAAGCAAGCACAGTGGACAAATTAGCTCATCATGGAGAGTTGATAACTAGAATGTCCAGTGACTGTGAGTGCTTTTCTCAGTAATGCTGTACAGTTGCAACTGTCTAAAGCTATTTAGTGTCCAGTAAGACCTGGACCTCAGTGACAGAATAAAACAATCGTGGGACGCCTTCTAAATCATGACAAATGAAATAGCATGACAACTTTCATATTTGTGAATGTATGTGTGTGCTCACATGTGTAAATGTATGCATGAAGGCTCACATGCATGCATGTGTGCATGCATGTGTGCATGCATGTGTGCATGCATGTGTGCATGCATGTGTGCATGCATGTGTGTGTGTATGTTTGTGTATGTGTGTATGTACAGAGGTCTGATGTCAGCTTTCTGTGTAGTTCTTCAAGGGCTATCTATCACATTTTTCTGGAGGGGTGATCTCTCATTGGCCTGGAGTTCTCAAAGAGGTTGGACTGGCTGGCCAATCCAGGAGTCTGTCTCTGTAGCCTTGGGATTATAAAGACTGAACCACTGTGACAGTCTGTCCTTCCTTTGTGGGTCTTCATGTTTGTATAACAGACACTTTGCTGACTTAGTCATATCCCCAGCCCAAGCTGCCGTGTCTTTAAAAAAAATGTGGAATAAAAAATACCACAAATTAAAACGTTATATCACCACCATCTGAACAAAATGCAAGAGTTTTTCTAAATAGCAGGTTCAGCTGCTGCATTCAAGAATGTCATCCCTACACAGGTGCCTGATGACTCCACTTTGGCTTTATCCATGAAAACCCTGTTGAGGTAAAGAAGTTAATGGCTCAAGCAACAAGCATCTTAAACTGTCTTAAAAATAAAAAGTCCTTGTGAAATTCCAATACACAAGATAGAGATGGGTGAAAGAACCAGTTACAGAGGGGTAAGAGGAGGTGACGCCCCATCAACTCAAGATTCCTATACACCCTTAATCAGCTCGTCATTGAGCTCGTTCTCTGCTTAGTGATCAGTGATGTACACAGGAAATAATGGCCTACTCTCAGGAAGCTTCCAGTCTGTCTGGAAGAGCCACTAGCTAAATTATCATGAATTCTGGCCTGGATGCAAGGAGCATGCACAAAGAAAAGATTGTATGCCGAGGGGCGTGGTCTAATGAAGACTATAGGGCATGGTCTAGTGAAGACTGTCTACTGAGGGGCGTGGTCTAGTGAAGACTGAGGGGTGTGATCTAGTGAAGACTGTCTACTGAGGGGTGTGGTCTAGTGAAAACTGCATACTGAGGGGCGTGGTTTAGTGAAGACTACTGAGGGGCGTGGTCTAGTGAAGACTGTCTACTGAGGGGTGAGAGGGATGTGGAAGTCCAGACGGCTGGGTTTGTAAGGGGGTAGGAACAGTGGGATGCCGTAGGTGAGAGGCATGGCTTCTTTTCATGTTGAGAAGGCTTCTCTGCTGTGCGGACAGAGAACTGGGGCAGGGGCTGGGCCACTGTGGATACCACGAGGCGAGCCAGATCCAGGGAGAGAAGGGTTAAGGAATTGGGGAGGACGAGGTGGGTCAGAGTTATTTAGAAAGTGAAATTTGCAGCACTGGGGATGTCACAGAGGAGTTGTGGCAGAAAGGGTGGCCAAGTGCAGGTTCCTGGCTGGTGTAAGAGGCAATGCCTCGGATGAGGGGGCATTCCTTTGAAGCATGCATCGGCAAACTTCAGCATGTGGGGCACATGCATGCTTGCTGATTTGTGCATTTTAAGAAACTTCTTTTATCCTACAAATGCAGACTTGAGAAGCTGTGACAATCACTGGTTCATAAAACCTAAATCCCCAGCCCCTAGCATCCGTCCAGCCTCCCTAACCTGGGAGTTGCTTTGGTTTGGACTCCAAATCCCAGCATGCCAGGTCCTGGACCCTCCCCCGGGGGAGGGTCAGGACCACTCTCACAGGGTATTTATGTGAGCTCCCAAAGGAGAAACACGTGCCATTAAACCTGGATATTTCTTCATTTGGCTTGTTGTGATTTGGCTTGATTGGGATTTTTTTTTGTGTCGGCAGAGAGCTCGTGTTAGGAAAAATTCCTAACACTTATCTTCATCTTTGAAAAAATGCTTTCTTTACATGGTCTTAGAGAAAGCTCACACTTAACACTGCTATGGTTCAAATGGATACAACTTGTGTGTGCCCAAAGGCTCACGTGTTGGAAGTTTGATCTCCTGTGTGACAGTGCTAATATTGAGTGGGACCTTGACTAGTTGAGACCTTGGGGAGATTATACCTGATTACTTCATCTCTGGTCCCCTGCTTTCCAATGGAATCTCCCTTTCACTCATTGACTCCCACCAGGTTGTCATCTGCTGCCAAATACTGCAGTTGTCGGGTGGGGTGGGGACACATTAGAGCTACCTCTGTGCCTTTGGAACTTTCAGTCTCCAAAATTCCCAGTCAAATAAACCTGTAATCTTCAAAACAACATATCCATCCTCAGGTATTTCGTGATGGCAACAGAACACACATGCACAAGGCACGGGGAGGCATGTATGAACCCTAGAAAAATGTGAGATTGGGAGAAAGGCAATAAGCAATTTAGTATGCATGCATTTCAAGTGCTTTGAGAAAGTGAAGAGATAAAGTCAAATAAGAAACTCCATCCTTGGCAATACTCTACCCTTTGTAGGTGGTAAAGAGCCACCATCCCATTAGTATAAGTATGGAAGGTATCAGACTTATGATGAAAAAAACAATGCAGTACAGAAAAATAATGCAATAAGGATTGTAGAAAATGCTACTCAACAGACTGACCGTGGGTCTGGACGATGGAACTTGACTGAAGGAGAGATCTCAAATGTGGTTATTATAGCCACAGATCCCAGCGGTAACATAAGTGTGGAAGTTGCCAGTGATAAGGTACAAAGAAAGTAATGAGCGTGAATGAGACCACCCAGAGGAAGCCAGTGTGGGTAAAAGATGCTTAGTATAAGTCTGAAGACCTTCCATCTTTTAAGGCCCAGGCTGACCAGGGATCATAAAAAGTATGAGGTTCAACAATGCGGCAACACAGAAGCCAAATATACTAATTTCCATATCCAAATGGGGTGTGTGTGTGTTTGTGTGTGTGTGTGTTTCCTCTCAGACGGGGGTAAGAAAATGCAGCATGTGCTATATATAACTGAATGACTTTGAATAAGTTCACTTCAGAGGACCAGGAATCTCAAGGAAGATGTGAATGTGTTGTTTCCTCTTCAGGAGCTCACAGAGGCCAGGTTCTGTCTGCTTCTGAGTGTACAGTGTGGCAGCAATCCTTGGCATGCTTCTGCTGGTACAGTCCAGAATCGCTCTCTCACTCCCTCTGTAGTAACACAACATGTCCTTGCATTCTCTGTCCCTGTGTCTTTATTCTTCCTAGTCTTATCGGATTAAAAGCCCACCCTACTCTGGTAACGACTCTATTACCAAATAAGATCACATTGTGAGGGTTCTGGTAGGACATGAACTTGGAGAGGACACCATCCAGCCAATACCCCAGAGGAAACAATGACCCGTGTGGTCGAGAGATCCAACCTGTCAAGGTTCACTGGGAAGCAGAGATCTATAGAGAGCTGAAGTCGTTCATGCTGGCCTCACACTGTGCTGGCTTCCTTTGCCAGGCATCATGAAGCCTTGATGGTTATGCTATACAGTGCGTCTACGTTTGAGAGCTAGCTCAGAGCACAGGGGTCCAGGCTCTGGAGTGATGTGAGAGTAACGATGCCACCTTTGGAATTTCTCATTTTGATCTCTGCAACCACTTGATTGCCCTTGGAGATCTCTCCTTAAGTAATATCCAAGCCCACTCCGATCTGGAGTGCACGGGGGCTAATGGGATCACTGGCTGAGGTGAAATGGTTGCAGATGGCAATGTGAAGACTAATTTATTTCAGAGGCTTTTAGGAATTCATGTGCTTTTAATGATAGCTTACTAGAACCATGGATCCCTCATTTTCATTCGTTCAGGGGAGAGGATATTGCCCATTATTAACAACAGAGGAAGGCAGAGTGGGCAGCTAATTGACCCAGCTGAGCTGACACAATTGTGGTGGGTTATGAAAGCTGAAGCGCTTTACTATGCTCCCAGGACCTTTGTCTGTTTTTCTTTCCTTTTTTTTGTGTCGACTTCTTTAACTGCTCTGTAAGCCATGTTCACCTACATGCCTCTCTCTCACAGTCAAGCCTCCGTCTGCCAGGCCTGCACTAAGGTCTGCTGGGTAGTGTTTTCTACAGTTGTTGCTGTTGTCCACACCTACACCAGTGGTGGCTCTTCCACCACCCAGAAGGGGTAGAAATGGGTGGGTTACATGCTGTCACTCACTCTGCTCTGGTCACTGCCACTGGATGAAGATGACATGCTGGCTGACACCTTGTAGGAAAAAAGAGAAAATCTGGGAAGACAGGAATGAAAAAATATGTTTCCATTTGCTCTTGATGTAAAGGGAGGGAGTGGAGGGAAGTCTTCGAGAGCCAGAAATCATTAATTTAAGGAAGACAATGTTACTCATTTCACATGTCTATAAATTCACTACACTCCAGTGTCCCCCAATCAGCACCCAGCAAGGCTGGCTCCTCCTGGACTGGCTCTGCCTCTGACCACCATCGATTGAACCCAAACTCGATCTTCCCATCTGAATTTATGTCCTGCCTTTGATTAGTTGCAGGGTTATGCATAGTTTTTACAGATCTTAAGGGTTGGATTTTTTTATTGAAGGTTTTTTCACAAGGGCAGCACTTCAAGCTGTCAGAGGCCCGGGTTCACTTATGTTCTGTTCCATCTCATGTTCCACCATGCCAGTGAGGAAAGCCCCAGAGTTTTGGGCGCTGAGATAACAGTCTGGGTCTGAGAGTCACTGGAAACCTTTGTGGTTTAGGAAATGACACGTTATCATTCATGATGTGAAAAGCGTGGGTTTGAAGATAGGCTATCTTGGATTGAAGGTCAGGTTCTTAATAGTCTATCTTTATCTTTTGAAGAAAAAAACCAACTAAGCTTATTTTTAAAACAGCACAACAATGTTTGTATATAAACACAAATAAAAACATAGTATGGGGTGGACATATAGAAAGTGATTGTCCTTGTCCCAAGGTAAATCTGAGAACCACATAGCACTAGACGGAGCAAAGAGAACTTGAAGGTTTTTTCAGTAATGACCTTGGTCTTTAATTTGCTTATTTCTTTATTTTTTAAATCTGAAGTTACCAGGACCAAAAGTTGGCATTGTAAAAGTTCTGGTAGCAGGTTAGTAATACTGTATCTCTTTTTCTATATTTTTGTATCCGCTAATAATTTTACATTTTTATTTTCTTATGACTTAATTATTCACAATTGCCTTCTATTTTTCTATTGGGCTGTCTTTTCCATGTTACTGTGAAACTTTTTTACATAGTCTGATTAGGATCAGACTCTGTGTGTGTGTGTGTGTGTGTGTGTGTGAGCAATGCACACTCACATGGATGTGAAGGTCAGAAAACAACTTCAGATGTGATCCTCAGGAATGTCACCTACCTCCTTTGAGACATGATCTCGCATTGGCCTGGAGCTCACAAATTAGGATAGATTGTCTATCTAGCAAGTTCCAGTGCCTTTCTTGTTTCTTTGTCCCAGCAGTGAGATTGTAATTGTAAGTGTACACCAAGGCCTGTGACATCTTCACATGGTTTCTAGAGTTCTAATTCAAGTCCTTGCACTCACAAGGCAAGCCCATTACCAAATGAGCCATTCCCCAGCCCCACTTGAAGATGTTAAGTCGACATTTACTATAGACTTTTGTTAGATATTCTTCTTAGCATTTCCCAAATGTCCCATTTTATTTATACAAACACATTTTAAAAACACAGTCAATAAGTGGGGAAAAGAAAGTTGCTTCTTGCAACAGCTCTTAAGAGAATGATTCAGATTCCCAATGTGAGCTCCATTGGCTTCCATGAGGTTCTTCAAGGTCCAGGGTAAGGGAATCTACTTTTCCTTGGGCTATTGTTTGGGCTGTAGGAACAGAGAGGGAGGGCTGGGAGGAGGCATGCCCAAAGTCACAGGGGCCAGACCTGGAGTGCCATACACAGATGGATACGCATAAGCAAAAGGGGGTTTTAAACTTTCAGTGTTCAAAAGAGGTATCCTATGTGTTTCAAAACATCTCTGTACCTCTTTTGATTATTGGTTATTTACTTGTGTTTATTAGACACAGAATGCAAGGCAATTTTGAAACTGGAAGTATGAGAACTGGTTTTTCCACCAAGCAAGCAATTCTTGGTGGATACTTGTTGGGTCCTCTTTAATCCATTCAGTTCTGATGCTATCCGACCAGGAGATGCTTACAGTCATCTGTGGTCTGAGACCTGTGTTCTGAGGCTGTACACTACCAGGCTGGAACCTGTGTTACTGACCAACTTCCTACAAATCAACTTTCCACAATTTTCCCCTCTGGTTTGATTAATTTGTTAGTATCTCGCAGAATTCAAGAAAATATTTTTTTCCATTTTTCTACCAATTTTATTTTTTCCTTTTTTCACTTTTTTAATTTTTTATTTAAATTTTTTAAAAAAGAAAACAAACTATCTTTTTTGAATTTTACATACCAATCCCAGTTCCCACTCCCTCCCCTCCTACCATTTCCTCCACCCTCCCCTCACCCCATTCCCCATCCACTTCTCAGAGAGGGTAACACACAATGCTTTGGGGAAGGTCCAAGACACTCCCTTCAAGAAAATATTTTACTTACACTTTTTAACTACCACAATATATAAGGTAAAGAACACAGGTCAATAAATAATCTGATGAAAAGCTACATGGGCCAAGTCCTAGAAACTCCTTGAGTTCAGGAAATTCTGATTCCATGGAGTTGGGGTACCCAGTCCTCCCAATGTGTGGATTTGACCAACAACCTGGAAGCTATGAATGTTATGCAGTGGTTAAGGATTCTTACAGGGGGTCCATCGCATCAGCATGACCAAAGTCTGTTTCCACCGGATGCCTTTCTCTAGTGAAAGGAATATAGGAAGCGTGCAAACCCCAAGCTTAACACCATGACTTGTTCCTTTTGGTAATTAAACCCCACTCTGTAGCCCACTCATGGTCACTGCATTAGGACAAAAGATGGTCATATCATGCGGGAAATTTGAAGAGATCGAGTTCTGTGCCAGAGGCTCCCACCATGCAAGAAATTGCAAAGGCCTTAGGAACTCTGCCCTGGGGAATAGGGGAATCAAGACCAAATTATCAGAAAAAACAAAACAAAAACAAAAACAAACAAACAAACAAACAAAAAACAACACCTTTCCTGGCAGCTCCCTTTGTAAGGGTGTTAGAAACCCTGTCTCAAGATCCAGGGCAGAAACTTTCCTAAAGATGATGTCATGCAGCAAAGTTAAAGGGTTTTATTAATTCTGTTCCAAGAGCTCTGTTCGTAGAGGCCTATGTGTGTGTCTGTGCGTGTGCAAATCATCTATATGTGTATGTTTGAATGTATATTTCTTGTTATTATACAGTGTTTTTGATCATTTCCATTTTTTCTACTATATTACTTATTTTTGTTAAAACCCTTGACATGCTATTAATGAAAAAAAGTGACATCTAACTGAAATCTAGGTTTAATAATGATACAGTATAGTCAGGCAAGATTCTTATATAGAGAAAACTGAGTGGCAGATACACGAAAATAGCAACCCTATAACATTTTCCAAAGCTAAAATTATTCCAATAGTGCACGCACACAACACACACCATATATATATGCGTATATATGCATATATACACAAACAATAGCATATATTTATGGGAGGCTTTCATGATCATTACTACAATTTATTTTTGCTTTTCTTTTTCTCCAGTCTGTTCCTCTAACACTGGTCTTCCCTTCTTCCTAAGTGCTGTGAATTTAAGTTAGCTTTCAAGTTTCCGGGTTGAATGGCCATGCAGTTCTTCTGTGAGACTGTTACTTTGGCTGTTTGAGCTTTGTCAAGTTGTTTGGTGTTTCCTAGCAGGTTACTTCCTCTTTTTAGGCGAAGAATGAGAATGTTTATGGAGAGTGGATGTGTAAAGCCCCTGGCATAGGTAAATATGATTGTAGTGTCCACCATCATTGTTAGCAGCAGCATCTCCAGGAGCAGAATCCATGGCAAAGTATTTTATATACCTACCATGGTTTTAATAGGGTTAATGTTTGTTAATATTAGTCTTATACTGGACAGAAACATTTTCCATATTTTCACAATTATAATGTGAAATATAGTGCCATAAAATCCTAAAGGATTACAGTCAAAGCTGATGTTGAACTTCAGAAAGAAATAGAAATGAGCACATAGGAAAGACACAGATTTCAGGATTGTATTCATTTTGTGTTGTGTGCTTCATGGTGGCATTTCTCACTTGTCCTTCTCTACTACAGCTCTGTCCCTCTCACTCCTGCACCGTGTTCTGATCCCTAGGAAGTCATATTTTATAGACTGGGGCATCTGAGTTCCTTGTTCCTCCTAGGACCAAGTGGCAGCATCAATGGGATGCTGAAGATGAGAAGCAGGATGTCTGTGTCTGTTGACTGATGCCAAGGTTCTTCTTACATACTTCCTTCTACACTCAGTTCTATAGTTCTCCACGTTCTGGCAATAAATTCCTCCCATGTAAATACTCCCTGAATTAAACTTTCTAAAATAACATGAATTAACTCTGACATCAATTTAATCGCCAATGAATTTTTGACCAGTTATAATTTAATTAATCATTGTAGATGGATTTTGAACAATGACTTTAAAAATGGTACCCAAGGTTCAGAGGAAGTTATTCTAATATGCTTTTCTTCAATAACTTATGCTGATGAATTGAAGCATCAAAATGGCTCCCATTACTCACTTAAATAAATTACCTATTAAAAAAAGGAACATGCTTAGAGTGTATTACTAAGACTATGACATGTTGGGGCTAGAGAGATGACTCAGCAGTTAATAGAGCCTACTACTTTTGCCAGTGACCCAGGTTCAGGTCCCAGCATCCACACTGGGTAGCTCCCCTGTAGCTCCACTTCCAGGGGATCTTATCCCCTCTTGTATCCTGTAGGCACATGTAAGCACAGGGTATATATACACACACTCACACATACACATA
The DNA here is from genome assembly GCA_001685095.1 of Ellobius talpinus. Classification (NCBI taxonomy): domain Eukaryota; kingdom Metazoa; phylum Chordata; class Mammalia; order Rodentia; family Cricetidae; genus Ellobius; species Ellobius talpinus. The sequence continues at coordinate 6,958 of LOJH01004455.1, read as the reverse complement.
CACACATTAAATAAATAAACAAATTAACAAATAATTTTTTAAAAAAGGAAAAGTTTTCTAGAAGAGAAATCAACACTTAGAAACTTTACTGTGTGCTAGGTTTCCTGCTAAGGTATTTTAATGTTTTAGTCTTTAAAATACACGGAGAGGCAGTTACTATTGTAATTTGTTGAAAGGTAGAGAAGTTGACTATTTTTTTAAGACCACACGATGCATAAATGGATATGCTAAGATTTCACCCCAAGCAAGAACCTCTCTGCTAGCTCTTGGGACCATTGTTGACAGGATGGCGACAGTATGGAGTGATTTTACTCTGGTTTCAACAGTTGAATGTGCTTGTTACCCTCACAACAAGAAATCAACAACATCCTATCACTGACTCAATGTGAGTATTTAACATACACTTCAGGGTTTGGGGCAACCTAAAGGGATCGTGCACTGTTCCAGGGCTATTAATATTGAAAAAGAAAAGTCATGTCCACTATGAGGACATGAAATGGGTCCTGGAATTTCAATAGTTACTCGGCATAGTTTTTGCTCCAGGAAGGCTGCCAAGCAGATGCTGCCAAACAAAACTGCTATAACTATGTAACGTGGGAGCCAGGGGAAGAAATACTACCTGCTCATTTCCTCTGCATTTACTCCTCTTCTGGTAATTTCTTAGTCAATTTCATGCAGCTACAACAAAATATCTGGAGCTGGGGTGCTGTATAATGAAAAAAAGTTTCTTTCCATCCCAGTTATGAAGGTTTAGGAGCACGGCATTGGCTCTGCTCAGCTTGTTGAGGGTAACATGACAGATGGTAACAGCACAAGTGGAAGAGAACACAAGGCAAGGAAAGAGAGCTTTGCGTGGGGAGCTTAGCTTCTGGCTAGCAACTCGCTCTTGTAGAACATTCTAGAGGGAATGCATTCCTCAGAGAAGAGCATCCATTCCTATTAGAAACCTAACCTCTTTCCAAACGGTCCACCTCTTAAGGGTCCTGTTACTTCTTTAAAAATTTATTTTATTTTTTTGTGTGTGTGTGTGTGTGTATGTGCATATGAAGATCAGAGTAGGGCTATATTTTCTACCTTATCCTTTGAGGCAGGTTTTCTTCCTTGCCAGCAAGCACCAGTGATCTGCCTATAACCCGCTTGGTTCTGGGGGTATAGGCATACACAAGCTGTCTGGCTTCTTATGTGGATGCTGGGATCTGAACTGTGGTCCTCGTGTTTGCAAATGCTCATACTCACTGAGTCACCTCTCCAGTCCCCATTGCGTCTTAACATTACCATACCAGGCCCACAACCCAAAACATCTCTTCTGACAATTAAACCTGATCAGAAGCCAGAAAGTTCAGAGCTCTGTTGGAGTGTATAAGGCTCTCCCCAGAGGATCAGGAGCTCGGAGAGAATAGTGACTATCAAACACAGTAAGTTTTTCTGCTTGAGGAGATAATTTTCTCTTGAAATCAGAATTTTTGTGCAAAACTGAGATCCAAAGATAAATTAGCATTATCCAAAGTGTGTTCTTTAAAAACTGTGTCTGCACTAAGTTAACAACCACATCGAAGACTAAAATATAGAAGTGATGGGTCTAGTTGGAAAGGATTCAGTACAGTCTTTAGGATGAACTCAGTTTAAATGATTTATTTTCAGATATACTTTTCTAATACAGAACTGACCACTTATTATGTAAAGAAACCTGAAATCACTCAAATTTTACTTTTGTGTTAGCTTTGGAGCAAATTTAGCTAAGCTGATCTTCTACTTAACCAAAATGTGCTCTCATAGACTGGACCCCATCCTTGATCATGACATATCAAAACAAAAAGCTGGGATCTCAATCCGCTTCTGATTTTATTTTACATACGGGTGTTTTATTTGTTAATGTTATTTGTACGGATGACTTCTTTCTATTTAAACATAGAATTTTTAATAAGTGGAAGTTGTTTACTCTGTTCAGCTTAAAAATATTGCTCACTTGCGGTGATGAGCCCGTGTCAGTGTAATATTATTATTCAAAGACAGTTCTGCCCCAAGAAAGACTAAATTAGGTAGAGGAGGGCACGAAGGACTTAAGACAGTTGTGTGCTTACCCCCACCCCCACTTCACTTTCCTTTGGGAAAGTGGGTGAACTTCTGTAAAGGCTTCAACACAATAATTTTAGCTAGGTCTAATGACAAAGAGTGTCTATGAGTCTATAGATGTGGTTTCAGGCTGTTATTGACTCAGGAGCTGTGGCTTCACTTTGCATTATAATGTAATGTAAAGCTGTGGTCTAACTTTACACAGTGATCACAACTCAGGAAGCGATGTTATAGGCTACAGCAATCTAAAGCCAGTTTGATGCTAGAGATAAACTGGGTTAATCATAGATGTTTTCTGGAGTTTAAGCAATTGAATTGCTGCTTTGAATTATTGGTTCTATGGTTTGAATACGAAGTGTTACCTTCACAAAGACTAGTGTGTTAATATCTTGGTCCCTTGGGGCTGAAGAGGTGGCTCAGCAGGTAGGAGCTCTTGATGCTCTTGAAAAGGACCCAGGTTCAGTTCCCAGCACCCACAACCATATGAAATTCCAGCTCCAGGGTATCCAGTGCCTCCTCTGGCCTTCACAGGTACCAGGCACACATGTGGCACACATACAAACATGCAAGAAAAAGCAAACATTCATACACATAAAATTAAATAAATTTATGAAGACTTGGTCCCAAGCTGGTAGGACCTATTTGGGGACTTACTGGAGACATCAGTGGACTGAGGCTAGCAGAAGTGCTAGAGTGGCCATTGAGAGCATGCTATTGGGGGCTATTATCCTTTGCTCCCTCCCTCCCTCCCTCCCTCCCTCCCTGCATTCCCCCTCTTTCCTTCCTTGCTACACACCATGAGGTAAGTGGTCTCTGCTGCATACTGCTGCCATGAAAATCTGTTGGACCATGGGCCTAGATTGATGAGCTAAGGACTGGGTGCTGCAATCTTTGAAACTGTCAGAGATAATCCTTAGCTCTACATTATTTTCTTAGGGATCTGTCACAGTGATGAGAAAATAGGTAACAAAGAAAACGAGTAACAGAAGAGTGGGTTCATTGTTGTAACTAAACCTGGCCATGCATGTACTTAGGCCTTTAAAACTGTTTTCAGGGGAAGTTTTGGAGACGTTTAAAGAACCAGGCTGGCGATGGTGCCAGACACTGTTAGACTTCCATGGATGATTGTGGTGGGAGCTCCGAAGAACAGGACCCTGACAGGAATGTTGACATCAGGCTGTGCTGTGGGAAGCGGACAAAAGCAAAGTCCTGAGTGAATATGCCGGCTCTTGATTTGGGCACAGCCAAGTCAAGGACCCCATACCCTCAGGCTCTGACTGATGGTACAGACTTCCTGAGGGACTGAGGAAGAGTGTTGACAGTCTTTCTAGGAAACATCCACCATAGCCTTCTCTCTATCAGGTATTTATGGAGTGAAGACTGCTCCCCCAGAAACTGCTCCTACTTGAGATTAGCGGAATCTGCCTGCTGGTCCAGCTGTGTACGGCAAACCCTGCCTCCTTGTTAATATATATGTCATATATATTATTATATATTAATTCCTCCTTAATATACATGCAATATATTATATATTAACTCCACCTCCCCATTCAGCTGTATGCACTAACCTCACAGTTCTAAATACAAAACTGAGTTTTTGGGATGCTAGGGTTTTTCCAGCAGAGAGCCCAGACAAATCTCAGCTTTTTATATGTCCATGTGTCCATCTGTCTGTCTTTCATTCACTCTCTTGCCTCCCCAGTCAGGTCCAATCCTGGAGTCCCACTGGACACTGAACTATACTCATGGGTTCTCAGATGGAAATGAGAATTATATCAGGAGTTGGACTATAGACCATGCTAGACAAAGAATCTTCTTACATTTTGTCCACACCCTGAGGCTTTGAGGAAGTCAAAATGTAAAATGACCAACTCAACTGACAAGAAATTTCAGGATATGACAGTCTAGCCTTCAAGATATGGTTGCATAACTCCTAACTGTTCTTAATATAAACCCAGAGTCAGATAATAGGGGGTGAAAGCTGAAGGATCGAGAAACAGTGCAGCCAGCCACTAGAGAGACCTTTTACCTCTACCAAATCCTCAGACTGAAAGGGTGATCCTGTCCTCAGACTGCATCCTCTGACTGACTGATTCAGACTGCATCTCCAGACTGCACTGAGCACTTGTCTCCTCCTGCCTTATATTCCTTCCTCTGCCCAACCATATCCCTTCCTGTCTTCAGCCCCTTAGAGCTGGGATTAAAGGCATGGGACTCCCAAGTATTGGGATTAAAGGTGTGAGCCACNAGTGCAGCCAGCCACTAGAGAGACCTTTTACCTCTACCAAATCCTCAGACTGAAAGGGTGATCCTGTCCTCAGACTGCATCCTCTGACTGACTGATTCAGACTGCATCTCCAGACTGCACTGAGCACTTGTCTCCTCCTGCCTTATATTCCTTCCTCTGCCCAACCATATCCCTTCCTGTCTTCAGCCCCTTAGAGCTGGGATTAAAGGCATGGGACTCCCAAGTATTGGGATTAAAGGTGTGAGCCACCACCACCTGGCCTCTAGTGGCTTAGCTCTGTACTCTGACCTTCAGGCAAGCTTTATGTGTTAAAACACAAGCAAAATATCAGTACATTATATGACATTCTAGCCTTCGGGATATGACAGTTACTGGGGCTAGTTTTACTAGGAACTTGAAACGAAAAGCAGAACACAGAAACCTGAAACGTTTTCAGTTTCCTGAGAAAAGAAGCATGGGTCAAGCTGTGAATGTGGATGGTGTGGTTGGCAGAGCTTAGCGTAAGGAGAAAAGATGCCAAGTTCTGACCTCAGAGGAGCATCAGGAATCGGACAACACTTGTGGCGGGGCTAGGGCATGGGAGAGTGCAATTGATTTCCCCTATAGGAGGTAGAGTTTCTGGGGAACGCTGCACAAGGCCACCTGGGCCAATATTTCCTTCTGACTTGTTTCATTTCTCAGTCACTCGGATGACCAGGGCACTGCAGTTGTGGTCTAAGCGGACCTGACCCACCATGCAAATTGGCACAAACCGTCCTGCCATCCATTCTATGCTGATTTTGGAGGCATGTAGCTCTCAAGAGTTACAGGGTCATTGGAGGTTCCCACCCACACCTCTAATGAAGGCCTGGGAAGCGGGGCTTGCCAAACTGCCAAGATACCTGAAGGCAGACAGCTCTTTGGGGAGGTGATGCATGAAGCAGCCAGAGTAAAGCCACAGATTAAATGGACAAGGCAAGGAGTTTAAGTTTGCCAGAACTATGCAACATCTGCCCAGGAACATTGCAAGTAGCCAGCCAAGTCAAATCAAAGGCGAGGGCATATAGGCTTCATTTGGCAGAGTCATTGGGGGTGGGAAAGTTTGAACCACAGATTCTAGACAAGAAGCTACAGGGTTTCTTACATTCACCAGGTTTCAGGCTGGGGTCGATTCTGTCCTTAATGTTTGCTCCCTGCTGTTGTATTTTGGAAATGTTTGTAACTTGTTTGTGTCGGAGGTACTCGCAGACTCTAAAAGAGCCTTAGGTCTCAGGGAGACTCTTACCTTAGAACCTGGCCAGGGATGAACTGGGTAGCACCACAGATAGAATAGCTTTGTGTTGTGGTGTAGAAGACAGTCCTGTGGAGGTCAGAGGCAGATCATTATGACTTGGATACGAAATAAGTGTCTCCAAAAGGCTCATGCATTTAAGGCTTGATCTGTACCCATTAGCACTTTTTCGTAAGATTATGGAAATGTTAGGAGGTGAGGCCTATCTCCAAGAGGTAGATTCCTTGGGTGTGTCCTTGGAGGCTACATCTTGCTCTACACACGTCTCTGCCTCTTTTTCTGCATCTTTCCTATGTTGAGGTGACTATCCATTGCCACCATCTCTGCTCTCACCACTGCACCATTTTGTCTGACCAGGAATCTAGAAGCCATTCGACTAAGGACTCTGAGCTAAAAACTCCGAAACCTTGAGGTAAAAACAAATCTTCTCATAGCTACAAGAAACAAAACAATGGGCTAGTACAAAAGTAAGTGTGTTTTTGTGCATTGTTGAAGTTTGCTGTTTGATATTGGAGTACTTTCTTAATAAGTATGGCTAGGTCATACATCATTTTAATGCATACTTCTTGCTTCATGGTTTTTTGATAATGACATTATGTGCTGTTTGTTTTATGTTATGGAAATTATGTTAGAGAAAAAGAAAATTCAAGTGATTTTTAAAATTTGTAAGTTTATTGTATTTATTATTATTTGTGTGTA
>LOJH01004454.1:15236-36302 GCA_001685095.1 Ellobius talpinus | reverse complement strand
AGGCCCGTGCTCCTAATCACTACACCACCTCTTCTCTCTTCTCTTCCAACCCATCTCTCCTGCTTCTTTTGAGTTGGTCTTTCACCATTGGCTGGCAACTCATCATCATTATATAAAGCTAGTGTATTTCTTGTTGACTGTCCATGACCCTGAGCTCCTGACTGCAGAGCAAATAGCATGTGGCATTTGGATGGCTTTGCCTGCTAGTCCATAATGCTGTGCTCATCAAAGGACTTACTATATGATTGAGCCCATGTATCAGGACTTTATTGTGGGAAAGAGAAAGTGACCTAGCATTGCCTTTTCTTTTTAATATTTATGTGTGTGTATGTACCTGTGTGTGTGTGTGTGTGTGTGTGCCAGTTGTGTGCAGGTGCCCATGGAGACCAGGAGAGCATAGCTGCTCCTATGGAGCTGGAGTTACAGGTGGTTGAGAGCCATCCAACATGGGCGCTGGGAACTGAACTCAGGTTGTTTGGAAGAGCATCAGCTACTCCTAACCACTGAGGCCTCCCTCTAGCCCCGACTGTTTTGATTTGTTTTTGAAACACAGTCTCACTATACAACCTAGACTGCCCCCAATGCGGCGCCCCCCTGGCTCAGTCTCATGCGTGCTGCAATTAGAAGTGTGCAGTGCAAAACTGGGCTATTGCTATTTTCCTTTTCCTTTTTCCTTTTTTTTTTCCAGTTCTGGTGCCGGAACCCAGGGCCTTGCATATCCAAGCAAACACCCAACCATTGAGCTACACCCCTAGACTTTCTTACTGTTCTTTAATTCTTCACTAAACCAATTTATGACTTTCTGGTTCCTGACTGTGCATGAACCTCAATGTGTGACAGCAGGTACATAGCCCTTCCTTACTCTTATGCTGCCATGGTCTGTGGTTCCCTTCAGTGGGTGGCTTCCTGTCTCGATATCTACAGTTTAGACGCATATATTACTGAGGCATCTCACCACAGAAATTTAGAAATTTAACGCTTTAATGAGAAACCCCTACAATAGGCATTTCACCAACCTCTTTATCTAAGGATAAGTAATTCAGTCCACGTTTCTTCACTCTAAGAGGCTTCATTCATTATTGAAAATAAGATTTTCCTCCAAGTATTTTTCATCCGTTTGAGACTTTGTGTCTATGATAAAGACTAGGTGCTAAAAAGGCCACCAGACAGTGGCAAGCAGACCTCTGACATCTTGAGAAACTGGTTGTGTTTTTAAATGCGAATCTGCTAAATCCAATTACCAGAAGCAAAGGTGCAGAAGGACAGGCTGTGGTCCAATTAAAAAATAATCGCATTGGCGTGGCTATCACAGGGGCTGTTTGTAAGCAGAGAGGTAGGAAAGGAAGATAAGTCAGGGGCAGGGAACAGAGCTGTTGCCTGTGATTCTTCCTGATGGTGGGAGTTCATCTGTCCCCATCTGTCCATCCCTTCAGGTCCCTGTGACCCACCTGAACTCTACCTACTGAGCCACGTCTCCAGTCCTGTGTCTTTATGTTTTAAAAAAGATGCTCTCTTTTGTTATGCTGTGTGTCCCCTGTACGTCACCACAGGCATGAGAAAGGAAAAGAAAACCCACTTTATCTCACTGCCATTTGAACTTGGAAAGAATGTGGGAGAACTTATAACAAACTGACTCTGGGATGTGACTTTCCAAAGCAGCCCAAACAAATGCCCTGTGGTATGCAGCGGAGGCCAGTGGTTCTGCTTGCCCTGCTCACTCTGGCAAGATCTCAGTGGCTTAGGAAAACATTCACTCACTGAGTTCTTTTATTTTTAGTTAATTCTTTGAGAATGTCACACAATGAGGTGAAGATGGACGTTATAAAGTAATCCCACACTAGCTCAGAATTGACTATAATAAAGGGTTCTTTATTCAGGGGCAGACTCACAGATCACTGCCCCCTGTACAAATGGGACAGGAACAGAATCCAGTAGTGGAGAGACAAAGCTTTACTGCTGCATTTGTAGTATGAGACCACACCCAAATGGGCTGGTATCTTAAAGGCTGTTTGTTGAAGGAGTTCCCACAGCGCCTCCTCCTTTTATCTAAATACGAGAGTTCTAAGCCTAATGCTAAACTATAAACAAGAAGAACAAATATCAAGTATAAAAATTAGAATTACAACCATCATAAACAATACCAAGCAAGAAACATATGCTAAATGTTTCAATAATTATCCTATCCTGAGGAGTCTAAATCTTGTATTAGAAATAGCTTGGCCGAGTCATGAGAGGAAAGTAACTATGACTATCTAATCTTCAACACCATCGAAGACATGAGAAGGGAAATAATCTTACTTGAGTAGACAGGAATTGCAATCAAGCAACTTCCAAAATGTACAATAAATGACAGAGACAACTGGCTACCTGGGCAATCACCCAATGAGGTTGGGTCATATTTCATCCTCCCTCTCCCAATGTCTCATTATGGTAGGGTTTCTACTGCTGTGAGGAGGGGTGTGATATATTTGTTCCTTTCAGGTATGAACATTTTGCTGTCTCATCCTCTGCACCTTGGCCAGGTCTGTGTTGATCATCAGTGGTTGCAAACAGAGAATGAAAAGTGAGAGGTGCCTTAATAATGATATACGATAAACCATTGGTTCAATGCTGCATCCATTTAGAAGAGCAATAGTAGTAGGCTATCTCTGAGGACCTATGATCTGTCTAGCTATAGTTTTGCTTTTTGTTTTGTTCCCCTCCCCCTTTAATGGTGCCAGGTATGTGTTTCATCTTATGAGCCAGGCCTTAAATCCAATTAGAAAGTGAATGGTTACTACTCTAATGTTCATACCACTATTGCACCAGTAGGCATGTCTTTCCAGGCCAGTTATCATTGTAGTTCACAGGGCTCATATCTGGATATGATTAATGATTACTTTTCTTCTCCAATAGCAGTCATAGCACCTTCCAGCACTATGAAAGCTAGCCAATAGGAAGGAAGTTTCCAGGACCATACCACCTTGGTTTCTCCATGTTCTTATGACTCCAATATGGGTGTCTTCAACAATAGGATCTTATCTGAAAGTTCTGAAGGGTAATGAGGAACACTGGCAGTAGCCTGTAAACTTTCTATATCTATACACATGCACTAACAAGTTCAAATGGAGTTGCCATAACTCCATAATGGGGCAACCATAGCTCTACTAGCCACCAGAAGCTAAGAAATACAAAGCCCATCCCAGGAATGTGTTACTTCTTTTGGAATTGTTAGCCAGTGAGATCCCACAGACCCTCAAACTTGCAGAGTTCTTGGTCACCCAGGATCGTATTGAAATGTGGAATCTCATAGCAGATCTGGAGTAGGTGGAGCCTAAGGCCCAGTATTTCTTTCTGGCTCCCTAAGGGCTGGTCCTGGTATATCTTTTCCAGAGAAAGTGCTCTGAGCTGTAAAGCCTCAGGGTAACCAGAAGCAGGCATTCTGTCCATGAAAGCCTAGAAGTGGAATGTAAGACAGGTCCTGAAGAATGGATATATGTATTTCATGTGTTTATCTATGTTTTTCCTCATTAGGTCTGGGGCACATGCTTCCTTCTCTTTAGAAAATGGAATCATGTCCCTAGGTTTAGGTTTCAAATCTGTCTCTCTCCTTCTCTCCTTCTCCATGATGGTGGTTGTTCATCCTGACTGTATGGTAATACTTGCAGTTGCTCCTTAGACATTCCAGTTCCAAGGCCTCAGTTCTAGATGCCTTAATTTGATGTAAGAATGTGGAGACTGGGAAGAAGTGTTTACATCAAGTTCCTGAAGCTACTGGAAGGCATGACCCCTGCTTGCTGACCTGCACCCGACCTGAGTCACCTTGCTACAGATTACCAGGAGTGGGGATGACTGAGCTTCCATAGCTCAGAGTCCAGCACCCTTGAAGTCTCATACATTCTTATTAAATGATTGCTCTTATTAATGATAGGTTTCATTAGCATGTGCTAAGTCTATAGCAGTGGCCCACTGATGTCTGTGAAGCTAAAAATCAGCATCCAGCTTACAGGCAACATACATCATGAAGCTCCCACAGGCCATTGCCCAAGAGCACATTGGTAGTCTGTACTAAATGCCCAGAGATGAATGGAGCTCACGTTTTATAGGAGTGGCAGATTCTCCTTTTTGCAGACAACACATGATTACTCAAGTTCATTTAGAAAGGGACTTTGATTCAATGGCCAGAAGTGGTTTGGCAAGAATCACAGAAGCCCAGGAGACCACGCTGACTACACGGCATTCTCACAAAGAGCCTTCCTTTGCCAACGGCTTGATTGATTTGTGTATTGTATTCCTTAAACCAATTCAATTATCTTTCCTTTTCCTTTTGGCTTATTGAGGTATGATTTTCTTAGACTAGAAGACATCAGTGAATGTTACTAAAGTATCCAGCCATCCAATCGTCCCAATCACAATGTTGACACCCACCGTCCCAGTCCCGGTGTTGACACCCACCGTCCCAGTCCCGGTGTTGACACTCATCATCCCAGTCATGGTGTTGACACCCATTGTCCCAGTCACAAGTACCCTCTGAACTTCACAGTCAGCTCCTCCCCTTAGATTGCCCCACTGGCCTCATTTCATACAAATAAAACGTAATGTACATATTTGTGTGTGTCTTCAACAGGACTTTACATTGTGTTATTAAATAGGTGTACCACAGTTTTATCTTTTACTAAAGAGTCCATTCATCTGTTACAGATGTTTGGTTGAATTTTAGTTCAAAGCATATATAGATAAAGATGTCAGATTTACTCATGAGTCTTGATGTGAGATTAGTTCTGTATTCATTTTACTTAAACAATTGGATGTGCAATTGCTAGGATCCATGCTTGGTGGTCACTCAGTTGTAACTGAACTTTTCTGTGTCTCATCCAGTCCTACTGGGCCAGGTTTTCTCCTGCCCACTGGTCCCTATAGCCACTTATAAAATAATCATTCAGGACTTATTATTAGTTGTAATTGTTTGACAGATGGCTCAGGTTTCTTGCTGACTAGCTCTACTTATAAATTAGCCCATTTCCAACAATCTGTACACTGTCATGTGTCCCGTGACTTACTGGTAATGCTCTGGCATCTTACTCCTCCAGAGGTTGCTGGCATCTCCCAAACTCTGCCTTCTTTTTCCCTGTATCTTTTGCTTGGATTTCCCATCTGGCTCTATTCTGATTGGCTATTAGCTAAATCAGCTTCTTTATTAACCAATGGTAATAAAACATAGTCACAGCATATAGAAGGGCATCCCACATCACTCGGTGAATTCTAGCAACTTGTATTAAGGTCCTCCAGGGCGTTAGAATTGATATGCTGAATCTATATTAAAAAAAGGAATTTATTAGGTTGGCTTACTTAACACGGTGTGGGTAGTTCAACATGGCTATTTTCATTCTAGGCAGACCTAGAATTCAGTAGTTGCTCAGTCCACTAGGCTAGATATCTCATAATCCCAGTGTGATACTGAAGACCTGGAGGGTTCAGTCCACACGGGAAGCCTGAAGAATCTGGTTCTAATCACTGTAGGAATGCAGCAGTCACAGAATTAGGGCAGGTGAACTTTCCAGAAGAGATAAGGTAAGCAGGAAAAGCAAATCAGTTTTCTTCTTCTATCTGCTTTCGTGTGGATTGCCATCAGAAAGTGCCACCTACATGTATGATGGGTCTTCCCATTTCAACTAAGATTAAGAAAGTTCCTCACAGCCTGCCCTGCAGCTTGCCTTTTAGTTGTTTCCAGACCCAGTCAAGTCGGCAACTGTAAACAACAATTGCGTAACTCAAAATTGCTTTCCAAAGTTATTAAAATGTTTTATACTCCCATCAACAACAGATATGAACTACAGTTGTTTTTTTTAAATATTTATTATGTATACAATATTCTGTCTGTGTGTAAGCCTGCAGGCCAGAAGAGNTGGAAGAGCAGGCAATGCTCTTAACCTCTGAGCCATCTCTCCAGCCCTGAACTGCAGTTGTTAAGCAGCTTAGCCAGCATAGGTCAGCCCTTTACATTTTAGCTATTTTCTACACTTTGCACTGCATCTCATTGTGATATTAAAGTATACTCTTTATTCTCCACTGTCTAAGAACCTTAAACAAAGATTTGTATCAGCTTATTCCTCAAATCATACATGAAAATCAACTGGAAATAAATTGTAGGTGAAAACATAAAGGGAAAAATGAAAACTACAGATGTTGATAAGAAAACAGAGGTGAATCCACGCTGGGGATGGGTACATCTTTCTTATAAAACTCATAAAGAGCAATTGAACATGAAAGAGAAAAGCTGAGCACCAGAGCCTTGTCAATGTTCAAGCTTCCTTCACTCCTTAATTTGACATTAACAAAATAAAAGAGCAACAACCACACTAGAATGGTCACAACCAACCACTAAGTAAAAGACTTGTATCAAAAATCCACTAGCAATTGACTAAACTAAAGAGCAGAAAATAAACTCACTAAAAGGGGGAGTTAAAGTCAAATATATTTTTATTATACATAATTTTATATAAGTACATATATTGGATCACATACATTTTTAAAAGCAAGGTTTTAGGTTAGAGAGATGGTTCAACAGTTGTGAGCTCTAGTTGCTCTTCCAGAGGACCCTAGTTTGGTTCCCAGCACCCACCGACATTGGATGCCTCACAATAGCCTGAAATTCTAGTTCCAAGGGACTAGATGCCCTCTTCTGGCCTCCTAGGCACCTACACACATGTGTGCATGCCCACATGCAAGCGTGTACACAAACACACACGCAATAGACACATCAATACACACAAATAAAAATAAAAGTAAATCTTTTAAAATGTGATCTTTACTTTCCTACTTTTGTTTTATTTTTCCTCCATTCTCCCAATTCTCTTATGATAACTAAATCACCTCAAACTGTTTACCTCCTAAGTGAGTCTCTCTCTCATACACACACACACACACACACACACACACACGCACACACACGCACGCATATAGTTTTGGTAAATTTTTAATAAAATGTGAATATATTATATTTATACTTAAGCATTTTGTTTTTTACCCCCAAATTTTCATTATTAACACCGATCTGTGTTGGCTCTCATACCTCTAATTTTTCCATATTCACACCAGTATACACTAATGTAATGGGCAGTTAGCATCAATTCTTTATTTTCTTCTGCTTTCTCCTCTTGGATAGTGGGGAAATAAGCACTCTTGAATGTGTCCTTACTTTGATAGTTTTATTTCTCTTTAGTTCTTTCCAGGTTTTGTTTTTTATACTGTTATGCTCCTCTTCCCGAGCCATCCATTAGATATAGAAACTCTTGCAGCAGCTGACCTGGGTTCAAGTTCTAGCTCTGCCTCTTGTTGGCTAAATAACCCTGGGTCTTGGATTGCACACCTGTGAAATGAGGCTAAAGGCCTTCACCTCATTTGAGTGAATCCCTGTCTTCTGAGAACAGAGGGAATGCAGCTGAATCGTGAGCTGTGTCCACTGTTCGTTTCATGCATGTGGAATAAGCACGTAACTCCTCTACTAGAACTTAGTTTACATTCCAGCAATGTAGTGGCTAAAACTGACAGAATCTCTCTCTCTCCCACAGAATGTTCAATCCGGCAGAAAATTTGCTACAGCATTTACAGGTTAAAATCATTGGCTGCTTTTGTAAAATATGATCTCAACTTTACTTTTTCTGCCTTTTCCTGACTGGTAATACATTTGATCTTCTTTGAATGGCAACTTTGATCCTTCTGTTTGTACTTTCATGAGTTATCTACATATGAATTTTAATGGGATTCTAATCCATTCCTGAAACCTCCAAACAAATTTGTTTAGTGTGCAGATTGATACTTCTCTGTGAGTTTCAGCTTCTTCTTGCCCAAACCTCTGGTATCTCTATTGACTTTGAGTATGACCTCTTTTGTCATGTGATTCTGTTTCAGAGCATCATATGGAACATTTTAATGCAATAAGAGGTCAAACATTTTATATGGTTAATATTTTCCATCATTATTTGCAACTTTTCAGATATGAGATTAGGTTAGATGTCATTGTGTTTATGCTTTTTGAGATTTTTTTTAAAAAAGATCACTGCTTAATCTTTTCCCATTAAAGCATTCATCTCAGCGGAGTGGTGCATGACTTTAATTCCAGCACCCAGGAGGCAGATGCGGGATGTCTGTGCATCCAGGGGCAGTCTAATTTATACAATGAGATCCAGGCCAGCCAGGGCTGTATTTCATCTAAGTTCATGATTTCTCCTAGGCATTATTCATTCCCACCAAATGAGCACCATTTTCCTAATGGCCACACGAAATGGACATAAGGAGTATGAACTCTGGAGCAAGTACAATGCATAGAGAAGCTATTTAGTCTCTTAATTCTTTTGTTTAGCTTTGATAATTTCATATGACGAAATATAATCAATTCTTCCAACTCATTTTCCCTATTTAACTTTCCTCTTATCTATCCCAACATAATCCCCCAACTTCATGTCTTTGTTTTGTTTTTTTATTTTTTATTTACTTATTTTAGATATGCCAGTATCACTGATTGGTGGGTGTGGGGCCACTCACCTGAGCGTCAGATGTTTACCAGGGTTCACATCTTCAAAGAAGAATGATTCTCCTTCCCCCAGCAATTACACTACCAGTAGCTCTTCAGTAAAGAGTAGGGCCTAAGATTTTTCCCCATCTATACTGGACTCTGCCTGACTTGCTCTTGTGCCAGTTTTGTGCAGGTGACCACATTTATTGCACATACAATGGTACAATACCTATGCCATGTTCTGAAGACACGATTTCACAGAACGCTTCCCCATTATCTGGCTCATACTGCATCCTTTCCTCTCCCATGATGTTCTCTGAGCCTTGGTCCTGATAGTGCTGGAGGGGTGAATACAGATGTCCAATTTAGAGCTGAGCACTCCGTCTGCTAGTCTCAGAATCTTGACCGACTGTGCATCTCACCATTGACTTGTTGTTCACCGCACACAGAAGCTTCTCTGATCTCGGTCAGAGCAAGCCAAGTCTGTGGGTGTAAGCACAAACATTTAGAAGGTGGTTTGAGAGCATGGCCATTTAGCAGGTTCTATCCTAGAGATAGCATGGCCATTTAGCAGGTTCTATCCTAGGGCCTATGGTGTCCCCAGGCATGGGCTTTGGACCAGAGTTACTGTTCCTGGCTTGGCTTATTTGTCCTCTTAGAACTTTCTAGTCATTCATATGAAGTGGTGACAGGATTCTAATAAAGTTTGTTACTAAATTGATAACTCCATCAGTCCAGCTGTTGGGGCAACAGAATGACTAAATGTGTGGACAGGAAGGTGGGCATAAAGTCTCCCCCTAGCTGGGGTGCTATTGGCTGTTGACAGCTGCTGGGAGAGGGAGAGTCGCTTTCTTTAAGGATGTGGGCCATGGTAAGTTAGCCAGCAGAAGGCCACACACCCAAGAGTTTATGGGTAGCACAAGTTTTAGTTGATGGGTTAAAAAAGAATAAAGATCCCTACCATGATAAGGAAGAGGACAGAAAGTTGAGTGGGGAGGGAATGGATGCGGATGTGGAAGCATTGGGGGAGGGGTGAGTATGATTAAAACGCGTTGTGGGACCTTCTCAAAGAGCCAATAAAAATGAGATGAAGAAAAGGAAGAGTAGCAATGGTCCCTGTTTACTGAGCGGCTACTGTGTGACAGGTACATTCCTGCAGGTATTTTATCTAATGTCCCATCCCACCTGCAGGCCAACATGCTAAAAAACTGTCCAGGAAATTGAGACTTAGAGAACCCCAGTTTCTTTCTCAAGGTTTCCCAGCTGGTCATTAACTGAGCTGGGAGTCACACTTCCAGCTGCCTCCCTCTGAAGTTCTTGCACTAATCTGCCTCCTCTAGGACACTACCTTAACATGTTATAATTCAGAATAGTGCCCAGCAGAGCTAATAACGATTGTTTCTTGATAAAGCTGCAGGGTGGACAGGTAGGAGGTAATGGTTACACAGAGTATGAATTTGAAAACGCTCCTCTTTGCAGTTGGCATATAAGATGATCCAAAAGGTAGATGGTGGCATTTCAGCTTCTACAGGAAACACTTAGCACCGACAGAAGGGCAATCCAATTGCGTTAAGTGTCTTTCGGGTGTTCTCTCCAGATGCTCCCGGCTTGTCTTCTTGGTAGACTCTTTGGTACTTTTGGCACTGGGTTTTGCAGAGACATATGGCTAGCTTAGCCCCTGCTCCAGATAGCCCTTCACTTCTTCATCCACTCCTTGCTGAAGGCCTAGCTAGAGTCTCCACTCTTCGTGGAGTGATAGACAGTGTGTCCAGCCCACCCTCGAAGACCCATTCAAGTTTCTTTTTGTACATTCACATTTTTGAAAAATAATCCACTGAAAAAATTCGCAGTAAATTTCTCTTTCCCAAACTGTTTAAGAATATATTGCTACAATCATTCAACTTGGCATTTGGTCATTTGATATTCTCGATTATCATACTTAATACAAATCTTGACTTCCTCATGAGAGTTACAGGGCCCCAAGAGTAAGTAATTTTCAGAGCCACGCTGAACTTAAAAAAAATAAATAAATTAGTCAGGGATGCTGTCACAGACCTGTAACCCCCTCATTGGGGTGAGTGAGGCAGGAGACTATCCAGTTACAGAACAACAGAGCAATCCCCTGGCTCCAAACACACACACACACACACACACACACACACACACACAAACTCATGAAACAAGCTAGCCCAACAGTTCTGAAATTCTGCCTGTTTAGAAAAAAAGTCAGAGCTGGTCTGAGAACAGCTTTGAAAGCTTGAGCAATCTGCCCTTTCTTAGATAAAATGTGGTGGAGAGTTACAGCCAAAGCACCATAACTGTGCTCTCTGTTCTTTCTGGAAACTTCTCAGCATTCCATGTAGACCAGGAACTTCTAACTCCACGGTGCGTGACTTCCCTGCCTTTGGCTCAGGGGTGGCGTGTTCCTTCCTCTGCAGAACCACGGACCAGAATCCAATGGATGACTGCTTCTTGGTCCATAAGTGAGCGTCCATTCATGGAGGGACCAGAATGCTTCTAGGATTGTAGGATTTGATCACTGAAGAAAATACAGCGGTATCATACTCAGGGGGCATGACTAGGAAAACATGCAAGCAGTGCTGGGTCTGCTGGAGCAGATGTGTTCTCTGCCTCTGGACTTGGAAGAAAGCATGGCTAGAGCATGTCTGACAGGAGGGTACCACTTCCCAACTTCTGCAGCAGCCTCTCTAGTTCCTTTGTGTAACAGGAAGCATGGCCGCCGACTGCCGCCTAAGCCAGAATGTTTTGAATTGCAGAGGGTATATTTCTGTGATTACCAGGGCTACTGCACAGAGGACTGTGTAGATTACAGCTTGTCATTTTGGAGATGACATTAAAATGTCCAGGAAGCTTATGAAGGCATATTCTTTGCATATAATGATTTACTGGACATGCCTCTCTTTCATTTCAAACTTTGGTCAGTGGTCCTCCTTGCCTGGAAAGGAAGCTGGTGAGGGGCAGCTTCAGCCCTTCTCAGCCACAGTTCATCAGCTCCTGGTCTGGTTCTTTGATGGATGCACACGAATCACGCAGGAAAGAAAGCCTTGCTGGGGTCTGAGGAACCATTTTTTTGTGGTTTCTGCACTGATGTCAAATACTGTAAATAACAGGCCCCTTTCCCTCTTCAAGAGTTAGTTTTGAAGCTGAGGAAAGTCCCAGGTAGTAATGTGCTTGTACAAGCAAAAGGATCCCAGCTCACACCCCAGCATCCATGGGAAATTGTGGATTGCAAGTGGCATACACCTGTAACCCTAGTACCAAAGAAGCAGAGGCAGGAGGATCCCTAGGGCTTCCTAACCAACCAGTCCAGCCAAACAGGTAAGCCTCGGGTTCAGTGAATGTGCTGGTTAGTTTTATGTCAACGCAATGCAAGCTAAAGTCAGCTGAGAGGATGGAACCTCCACTAAGAAAAATGCCTCCATAAAATTGGCTGCAGGCAAGCCTTGAGGGCATTTTTTAAATTGGTATTTGATGGGAAAGGGATCAGCCCATTGTGGGCAGTGCCATCTTTGGGGCCAGTGGTTCTGGTTACATAAGAAAGCAGGTTGGGCCAGCTAAGAAGAGCAAGCCAGTGAGCAGCACCCCTCCATGGCCTCTGCATCAGCTCCTGCCCCCAGGTTCCCATCCTGACTTCCTTTGATGATGAAATGTGATGTGGAAGTATAAGCCAAATGAACCCTTTCCTCCCCAACTTGCTTTTGGTCACAGCAATAACAGCCCTGACCAGTACAGTTAGGAACCCTGTCTCAAAAAAGGCGTGAAAGGCAACAAAGGAAGACATCTAAAATTGCCCTCCACATGTGTGTGCCCAGGTATGTTCCTCCTTTCTTGACATGCACACACATGCGAAACACACATAGACACACAGACACACACAAACTAATTCTGAATAGTGCCCATAGCTGACTTTGGTTGTATTATCTGACCCTTGAGGGAATTATGGAATGAGTATGGCTGAGACAGAAACAGAATGGGGAGTTCTGAGGTCCTGGGGTCCCTCCCAAAGGAAGTACTGGGGACAGGTCGTTGAGAAACTCTCTTCGCTCCCATTCAGGCAGCAAGTCTTGGATCCGTTTCCAACCCACTTCAATCACAGAAACGGGCTGGGAAGGGACAAACGAAATGACATAATCGAATCCATCCCGCAGCCAGTGGAGGGAGGCCATCCAAACTGCAAGAACAAATAAAACAAAAACCTCCTGGCAGAGCTAAGAGAAGGACTGCAATTCTAAAGGGAACTGAGATTCCTTTTAATAGATCTTGGTAGAGCCACCGGGACCTCAATCTCTCATCTCCGCATTATTTATTGATTGGGCTAGAGGCCGAGCTAAGTCTCCAGTGTGCAACAGAGTCACCCAGGCACACAGTGCAAAATGTGGCCCAGCACAGAGAAGAATTTACGTCAAATTATTCTGTCTGTGGCCATAAGGTTGTCGGGTTTTGTTGTTGTTGTGTGTATGTGTGTGTCTGTGTGTCTGCTCCCTCTCCTGAGAAGTGGGAAGAGGCACCCACTTTCTTGGTTTGCTTTCGTTAAGCTGTCATTCTCAGGCAGCCATGTTAAGATTGTTGATTTCTTCTGTTTAAGTATGAATTCCTCCAATCAAAATACCTTTATATACTTTTCTTGTAGTTAATAAGTTTGAGATTCTGTCCAAGGAGGCAGAGTTCCAGGTATTCCTGGATTTTACTGCCACAGGCCTGTAGTTCAATGCGCAAGAAGGGTATCTTTGGTAACAGTCATGTGATACATAAACATGCCCTGGGAAGGGAGCTGTAAAAAAGCCAGAACTAGGTTCTAGTTTGGGCTCCATTGGCAGCTCTTAAGGTCTGGAATTAGTCGATTTACTTGGTTATTTTCCTCCTCTGTGGAATGAAGGGATTTGACAATAGCTATGTCTTAATGTTCCTGCCAGCTCTTGCAGTCTCTGACATGATAGCTTAGAAATTTAAGAAGCATAAAACATTGACTTTAGGTGCACACAGGGAAACAATATTTTTCTTTCAATCCATTAAGAATAATCCCCCCGTTGCCAAATTGGGGTGACAGTATTCAATGTCTTTCCTTGGCTGGTACAAGCTTGTAATCAATCTTAGCTCTGAAATGGAGTGTTCTCTTTAGAACAAAGACATCTCCAGTAGGTCAAATAATAGTAAAGTAAATCCAGAAAATAATGGAAGAAGGGTTTTCTGCTTTGGTTTTTGTCTTTGTTCAAATTGTTGTGGGTTTTTATTCATATATCATTGTTAAGGAAGCTCTGTATTTTCTTGATCCTAAAGAATAAGTCTGTTACATGAAGCAGCCAATATCTGTCAGTCTGTCCATTTGCCTCTTATCTCTCTTTTCAATCTCCCTTCTGCATCTAGTCAGTGTCTTCAATATCATTTGGCTAGACTACAAATTCCTCACTCAGAAATTGATAACTCGTAGATTTTTTTAAAGATTTGTTTGTTCTCTCTCTCTCTGCATGTGTGTGTATATATACTTGTACATGTATATCTACAGAGGCTGGAAAAGGCCACCTGATCCCCTGGAGTTGGCGTTACAGGCAATTGTAAACAGCCCAACATAGGTTCTGGGAGCTGAACTCAAGTCTCCTGCATGAACAGCAAACACTCTTAACTGCCAAGCCTTCAACCCAACCCCACCATTTATTTTTAATTAATGTCTCAGATATTTCCTATCAGTATAAGAAGCTTCAATTTAACTACCTAACCAAATGTAGAGCTGGGCTGTTTGGCCTTTGCTAAAACCAAGATGACTTAAAGGAATTTTCTACCAAATGGTGGTTCCTTTTCACTGCACAAAAATGTAACAGATTGAACAGAAAGTAAATGAAATGAGCAGAAGGGCCCAAATCCTTCTCTGCTCACAAATCTGTGTGAGATGACAAGGAGGAACACAAGCTGGGATAAAGGCAGCATGGACTCTGGAGAAGGCACAATGACGTGAGAGAACCCCGAAGGACATCACTGTGTGATGGACAGAGCAAGCAACAGTAAGAAGAAAAACATGTACGTATACTGGCAGGAGATCCTGCTGGCTGAGCTCATTTAAACTTTTGGCCTTTTGAGCCACCGTACAATGAATGCATAGGGGCCTTCCATGTGTTCAGTATTCTACAGGACAATGTCGACACTATAAAGATTTTATGATGTTTCAATTCAAAAATCGTTCTGTACTGTCAAGAAAGCGCTAAGCTCCGCGCTAGGCAGAGAGGGATGCAGCCAGAATGATATAGCACTGTAAGCAGCTGCATGCAGCCTGTGCTGCCTCTGAATGGCTACTCAGAACTCTGTGTAGTCTCAGGGGCTCAGCTGCTGTTTTAATCATGTGTCTGCACGACAGGCACCTTGCCTTGGAGAAGTTGCTGTGCAAATGGGCTTAGTTTCCTCTATGTCTTAGTTGCCACCTTTTCTTGTTTCTAAGAAGTACCTCCTTGCCCTTTAAGACTCACTAGTGTATCCTTTCCATCAAAATACTCAGCCAGTTCCAGCACTAAGCCACAGTTCATGCACTTAGATGTACAACCCTATTACTATATCTTTGGGGGAAACTTCATTGCCAGTGGTCATTTTGTGGTTTGTAACTAAATATCTACAAATTTGGTTTTAAATATTTAAGCAAAGCATTATATAGCAAGGGCTGTGGCTGGCTTCTACATACACACTGTGGCATTCACTTAAAGGGACGTAAAAAACAAAACAAAACAACAACAACAAAACACACTGATACTTTTGTTTCTTATTTGACAAACTCATATTTTAATTTTATTCCAAACTCTACAGCATGGAACTTGACCTTTGGCAGTGTCTGTTCGAAATTATCAGGAAAGTTTAGTTCAATTGCTATCTGATGCTTTGACAATAGTCTTGCATTATGCATGGATGAGACATCCTAGCTCTTATTGTTTGGAAATTTCCGTTTGTTTTAAAGAAATTTGGTCTTTTCTTCTTTCATCACTATCATTGCTTAGTGTGTGACAATAGTCTCTTTCCATGCACAGCAGGAAGGAAATGAAGCAGGGCTCCATTTACTTGGGGATATATTCCTTTCTGAGGTTCAGGAAAGTGTTTGGCAGCTGCTTTGCAAGAGATGTAGAGCCAGGATTCTCTGTCCAATGAAGAGACACACAGCTAATACTAACGTGCCGCCTTGATGGTCAAGTTCCATGCATTTCTGCACCCCAAATTACCTTGTTTCACTGTTAAATTATAGGGGAAGGTTTCTGAAAACAGTTTAAATGGCAACTAGCAACAATGGCTGCTTTTCAAGAGAATGAATGCAAATATGAACAGCTATAATCAAGGGTGTGCAATGACAGCCACATCACAAATGCTTCTGGCTACTGTGATGCTATATTTTGACATAGATATTGTCAATGTTTGTCTCTGAGATCTTAAAATGTGAAAAGATGTGTCCTCCTGGTACACTCCTAGTTTTCCTTAATGTGGTCCCACAAATTTTCTACTTGATACTCCGATTGAGCTCTAAGCCTTGGTGGAACTGAATCAGGAGGCCTTTCCTGGTCTGTTAAAGTGATCAACTGGTTCATCACCTTGACCTTATTATTGATACATGCTCTTAATTTATTTTATGTGTATGTGTGCATGTCTGTTCATAGTGTGTGTGTGTATGACAGAGGACAACTTTCCTTCTACCAAGCAAGACTCCAGGTATTGAACTCAAGTCATCATGGAAGCAAGCACTTTCATCCATTGAGCCATCTTGTCTACTCTCTTAATTTCCCACTATTCTATTATATTCTTTGATGGATTCAGCTATATTGGCTGTACAATGTAAAACTGATGAGATGTGAGAAAATTTATGGAATACATGTAGAGTTTTTCTTCTAGAAAAACCCAAACCTTGAGCATGCACTCGGAAACAATCAAGAGGAAAGTCATGCACTTAGGAAGGCTGAAGGAAGAGATACATGGAAATTAACCACTTCACTGAGAGCCACACAGTAATTTTAATCATTTTGTGTTATTTTTATAATTCAGTTTGGTATTCTATGCATAGACTAGCATCCTCTACATAAAATTCTTTTTCTATGTCTCATTCCAACACCCTGGCTTTTATTTGATTTTCTCTTGTTGAATTGTGTTGTCTACTAGGCCAATCAACAGTTTTTGGGTTGATATGTGTATCTTTTAACAGTGCTTGCCTCTAATATTTTTCTTAGAAATGTTTAGATAAAACCTAAAACAGATAAGGAATTGAATCGCTTCTATTCTACTGTTATATGCCCTTTCGTTTAACATCTATGGAAAATACACATGGTTCTTCCCCTTGGCATGGTCACACAGCAAGTACTGTTAATTTCCCACTGCTGTGTCTTCATTGTATCCACAGACTGTACTACATTTATGATTGCTGATTCACTTACAAGGGAGTAAATTTCATTTAAGAAGATAAACAATCATCTTTAACAGCTGATAGTTAAACACATTTAATTTGCTTGGGTCAAGGTTTGCTACCTGTTCAAAGTTCTGAGTTCTTTTGTTTCCTCCACTTCAACACCAAAATCTCATGGGAGATAGTTGTCTTACTTGGTTGGAAACAATAAAGAAGAAATGGTAAGTGTTTTGGTTAGCTTTGAATTGTCAGCTTGCCACACCTAGACTTACTTGAGAAGGAGAGTTTCAGCGAAGAATTGTCTAGATCAGGTTGGCCTATGCGCATGTCTGGGGTGCAGCTTGTCTTGATGTCATGTGATAGAGGAAGACCCAGCTCACTGTGGATGGCACCGTTTTCTGGTTGTTTCCTGAGTTGTGTAAGAGTAAAGACAGTTGGCCAAGCACAAACAGCAAAGGAGCCAGCAAGCAAGGACTCGCATGTTTGTCCTTTGGTCAGGCTCTTTTATCGTGGCAGCAGAAATGAAACTAATACAGTGAGCTTAAAGGAGAGGACCAGGCAATGCAAAGACCCAACCTTTGAAAAACCAAACACTCAAAAAAGAAAGCAGAGAATGCGTCTTGGTGTGGTTGGGACACAATTTCAATTCCAGCACTTGGGAGGCAGAGGGAGGCAGAGGTCTGTGAGAAGGCCAGCCTGATCTACAGAGCAAGTTCCAGGCAGGGTAGTGCTGTGTAGTGAGATACTAAGAAATAAAATAGGCCAACAAAACCCACCAACAATAAATCAAAGATGGCAATTTAGCATATGATTTCTTAAATGACCAATTAAAACATTGGGGTAAGAATTATCTTCCAGCATTTGCCACACCTCTGAAATTTCCATGGGCCTCTTTTGTGGCCTTTGTTCTATGGTGGAGTCAGAAGACAACAATCCCCTGATGCTGGGGAGATGAGGAGTAAGGCATAGAAAAGACAGCTTTGGGATCGTGAGCCTTTTTCTCCTTTGCCACAGATAATTCTCAGGGAACGTGTCTTTGGGGGCAGGGTGTGTTTTAAGAGTAACCTATGGCAATTTTCCCTTCCTTTCTCATGAGAGTCAAAAGAGTTTCTTTATTATGGACATCTATCGAGTGCCACAATCGCTTGTTTCCTTCCAGAACATGCTGTATGTCTTCAAAAGGAGATTAAAGATGCACAGGGTATAAAACCTGCCTTTCTAGGAAGTTGGCTGTCACATGACGCTCCTCTCAAGGCACTGTTCAAGCACTTAGATGCTGCAGCACTAAAGGACAAAGTGTGGTGGCTGAGCATTCTAAGTGCTATTGTGTCCTATCAGTTCAAAATAAATCTATGTTTTACAGGACAGAACATTCCTGCCTTAGTGGCAGGGGCTTTGCTGCAGGAAGCAGTCAACGCTCTGCAATTTATCTCGAAAGATGAAGAGAATTGTTCCAGTTTTAAGGCCCTGAGCTATTCAGATGATTCCCTTTCGCCTTCTAGTGAAGGGCAGGATGGGGAAGGCCATGCATGGGTATGACCCTGCTGACAAGGAAGGGACCATGAGACCCTTCAGGCAGAGGTTCACTTGTTAGAACCCAAGGTTCATATGTCTCATTAAAATGAATATACACAGTGTGAGGTCTGTCCCATTGAGAGGAGACATACCTTATTTTGGAGAAGTTTGACGTACCCCAGAGAGGAAAGGCGGGAGCAGCCAAGCAAGGGTCAAAGGAAGCCAGACTCCCAGCAGTCAAAAAGGAGAAGAGCTGGGTCTGCTGATCCAGGAGACATGGTGACCACTGTTGTCCCATTGGGGTCTGCTCATGGCTGTTGATGGAGACACAGGCCACATGCTGCCTAGTCTAAAGTACTGTATATATCCAAGTGATTGAAGGACACATCAGTCCTACCAGGTCAATTTGAGACGGCCAAGATGTTTTCTAGGATTCATCATTGGCCTTTTCAGAGACAATCTAGGATGTAGCTCCATGGTTTTGGTTTCGGAAAGAGATAATGTTTATTGTGATGCTAGACTGGATTTTGATATGGACATACTTCTCTAGAGAAATCATTATCAATGGCTAAATTGGCTATAAAAGTATTAAATTCTTATTTTTATTTATTTATTTTGTTTTTAGAGGCAGGGTTTCCTGGCTGTCCTGAAACTTGCTTTGTAGACCAGGCTGACCTTGAACTCACAGAGATCTACCTGCCTCAGCCTCCTGAGTTCTGGGATTAAAGGCATGTGCCACCACTGCCCAATAAAGTATTTAATATCTATGCAGAAGAAAAAGAGAATTTTGTTAATGGTGTGTTGTCTAGTTTTCCAGAGAAGGGTGGTTCTGCCCCTCATCCTTCATTAAGTCTCATTGAACCCAAAATTTGGACCACTGCCTTATCTTATCTCAAATGGCCAGAGTCTCATTGTTCCCTTCAGAAAGCCCCAGAAATGCAGGGGACTGCTCTGGTCACAAATAATGTCTGAAGAAAGCAGGTGTCCTGGTCAGAGGGTCAGAATAAGGGACTCTTGAGGACTCTTGCTCCAGCACCGTGTGGTACTGACTGCTACCACTTGTCTAAGCAAACACATGACGGTCAGGCCGGTGTCTCAGCGTGGCAATCAGCTCCTTGGGTAAACATCTCTTTTAAGCATTTACAAACAAATGACTTTATCTGTTACACACAAAGTCACTGTGGTTGGACACTGTGCCATAGCTTCGTTTCCCTCTCTCCTTTTCTCTCCCTTGCTGCTTCTCTGCCTACCTCTCTCTACTTCACACATGCAAGCACTTTCTAAATTCCCATTATCGGCATGGTAAGAATTTAGCAAGAACCGTTATTGATCTATAAAACATAAGTTCCTAGGTGTACTGCCAGGGAATTGGATAGATAATTCTCAGGTTAACTAAAGACCCAACCTTCTGAAGGATAATTCTTGTTTTATAAGCATTGGAATTACAGGGACTAACTAGCTCAAGCAGTGTGATGCAGGGGAAGGGTTGACTTTTGCTTTCCACGGGTGTATGCCAAGATTGTCCCAGTCCTCTGGGGGGCTTTGAACCTACTACACAATGACAGAACCACCCTCTCAATTCCTTCATTGTTATTTCCTGCTTAAATACCAGGCTCACCAAGTGCCATAGTTCTGACATGGCTCATTCCCTATAATCTACTATGGTGATGTTAAGAAGCGGTGTGGCCTCTAAGAGGTGGGACACAGTGGAAATCTGTTAGAACACCAAGGATATCACCCTTAGAAGGAGTTAGGTAATTTTTCCAGGGCCCTGAGTTGTTTTTTTTCTAGAGAGTTGTCACTAAAACAATAAGCCCAGCTCCACCCCTTCTCTCTCTTCTTGTCTCCCCATGCAAACTCTTTCTCTTGCACACATGCCAGCCATGATGTCATCTACCATGAGATGATACCATCAAATAAGCCCTTGCCAAAATTGGCATGGTGCCTCCCAAACTGTAAACTAACCCTTTGTAAATACTCGGGGCCTGATCATCTTTCTATAGCCACAAGAAACAATTTTCTGGGGCTGGAAAGGTGGCTCGGTTGGTAAAGTGCTTGCCATGCAGTTTAAGGAACCAGAGTTTGATCCCCAGCACCCATGGAAAGAGCAGTTTTAATTCTTGTGCTGGGAGACAGAGGTAGGAAGATATCTAGAGTTCCCTGGTCAACCAGTCTGGTCAAACCAGTGAGCCTCTGGTTCCACTGAAAGATCTTATCTTAAAAGGTGATGTGGATGGACACCCAAAGTTGACCTCTGGCCTTCACATGTATGTGTACACATCCCTCATACAAATGCGTATGTGCCCGTACCAACACAATCCCCCACTGATGACCCTACTTCCCCCAACCAATGCTTCCGTCTATGTCTGCTTTTCCAGCACACTTAAGAACTTTATATTCTTGCCCATCTGAGAGGTCTTTGAGGGCCAATGGGCTTTGTCCACCACAGTCGGCAGAGAGGTTGTGTTATCAGTGTGACATTCAGGAGACACCTCCAAAAGCTGTTTCCAACACCACCTTCCCTTAGGTCATTTCTGGTTCTTTCTCTTACTCTAATCCCCTCAAAGCCACCTTGTGCAGATACCTAAAATGCTTACCCATAGGTTCCATTTTCTTCCTAATGTGTGTTCTTCAGTGACCTATAATAAAGTTCCAACAAGTGATGAAAGAAAGAAAG
>LOJH01004454.1:772-15151 GCA_001685095.1 Ellobius talpinus | reverse complement strand
AAGGAAGGAAGGAAGGAAGGAAGGAAGGAAGGAAGGGAAGGAGGGAAGGAAGGAAGCAAGCAAGCATGTCCTGTCACCATTGATGTGCTCCATCCTGTACTTGCCTGCAGTCATCTGCCCTCTCCCTGATCTGAGGCCCGGTCTTTGCCATTCTCCATGTGCTCTGGTTCCCTCCCCCCTTACAGTCCTTGTTACTTTGCTGTCTGGGATGGTATTACACTTCCTTGGGCTTTCTGGGGCCATCATCATCTTTTCATCATGTCTTAATTTAAACCTTATCTTCTCGGAGAAGCCAGGGCCATGGGAATTGTATAGACATGACACTTGGATCTTCTGCTGCTCTGAGCATCTCTCACTGAGATGGAATGCTGCCTACAGGCTTTGTGCTCCCGGTAGAAACAGATTACATCACAGCGATGCAATGCTTGATGCTGTAGAGTATACACCCTGCCCCCTGTTAGAGTGACATTCTCAGAAGTATTGTTAATGTTATGATTAGGGAGATAAGCTAAATTTAAAATGTATTGAAGTATGGGGATTGTATGCAAGCCAGCCATCCCCATCTCTTACCCTGAAAATGAAGGGAAAGAAATGACAGGTGGTCAGAATATTCTTTTCATGGCCCAGAGCTGCTGAAGCCAAGAGCCTGGCTCTCAGTGGGTCACTATAGCAGGTCTTTTTGTAGTAAACACCAGAGTTAGAAGTCTCAGTAGACAAACCACCCCGGCCCCCTGTGGGGAGGTATGAGAGACCTAACCCATTTATCCATAGCCAAGTGAGCATAGGATCAAAATGATTTAAGGTATACGTTGCTTCAAGGTACCCATTCTTCTAATGTTCTGTTTTTAATAAAATGTTTTAGTTACCTTATGGTGAATTTATAGACAGATTTCTCAAGAACGTGATAAATGATGCTCAAATCCCACTAGACTCTTCTTTTTTCATTTACCCCAAATTTTACATATTTTGTAATTATTTTCTGCCGCTGGAAAATGGTCTTTTGTGATTAAAATCCTAATTTTGAACCTACATTTACGAGGAAGGAAACATGCACTTTCCCCCCACGCACTATCATTTTCACTCTGCATTTGCTGATGCCTTTGTTTGTGGCTTGGGCTTGGCTACGGGGGAAGTGTCAGAAGACAGAGTGTGTCTATCAAGATTGGAAATTGCATGAGACAAGGCCACAGAGAAGGAAGTGAGATGCCACAGCAGATTACCAACACTCCAGGTTTTCGTAGACAAACGCATGGAGGGGAGAGTTCACATTCCATTCCTAACTTCATGTGCCAATGGCTTCTCTTTTGTCACAAAATGAAATCTGATTCAAAGGCCAGAGCAAATGTGTGCATTGAAGTTGGAAGACCAGTTCTAACTTGTTGGATTTTCAAACACTCAGTTTGTCTGCACTGTAAATAAGGAGTGATGTGAGCGATGTGAAACACTGGAAGAGAGGAAAGAGAGAGGCCAGTGCCCCAGTAAAGGCTCAGAGAAGGTTCTGGGGAATGAGTGACAGGCTCACCCAGTGAGTGACTCTGAGAGTTAATACCATCAACTCCCTGGGACCTACAATCTCTTAGGAACCTCAGGCATATTGAACGGGCTTTGCTAGATGGGGTTAATTGAGATGAGGAGACCCACTCTAACTCTGGCCAGCATCATCCCATGAGCAGGTCCTAGACTGAATAAAAGAAAGCAAGTGAGCATCGTCCTGACTGTAGATGCGGTGTGACCATCTGTCTCACACCCCTGTCATGATGACCTGTGCTCTTGAACTGTGAGCCAAAAATCTGCTTCCTTCCTTCCTTTCTTCTTGCCTTCTGTCCTTTTTTCCTTCCTTCCTTCCTTCCTTCCTTCCTTCCTTCCATCCTTCCTTCCTTCATTTCTTCTTCTCCTTCCTTCTTTCCTTTTGTCCTTCATTTTTTCTTCTCTTTCTTTCCTTCCTTCCTTCCTTCCTTCCATCCATCCTTCCTCCTGTCCATCCTTCCTTTCTTCTTCTCCTTCCTTCTTTCCTTTCGTCCTTCCTTTTTCTTCTTCTCCTTCCTTCCTCTGTCCTTCCTTTCTTCTCTCCTTCCTTCCTATCTTCCTTCCTTCCTTACGTTCTTTAAGTTGCTTGCATCTGGCATTTTGTCACAATAATGAGAAAAGTAACTAATATAATGATATTGTGAGAACTTAATGTGATTGTTTGCCACTAGAGGATTTTTGTGAAAGAGAGGTTTGAATTTTAAATTTATTTATAGAAAACTCTTCTTGTAACAGACCTAAAAATGATGGCTGCACTGATAGTCCCCCCATACAAAATAAAGTCCCATCAGAAAGCGTGCTGTAGTTTTCTTGGGGTAGATAAGGTGCCCAAGTCTTACAGAGGAGATATCAGGCTCTAGAGCTGAAGCATTCTCCAAGGTCACACACCAAAACACAATATTCCCAGTGTGCGAACTTGGCTCTGCCTGGCTCACAATATGCCACATCATACAGACAGCAGCTGTGAAGATTACTCCTCTTGTTTAACTCGCTGCTGATTCCAGTCTGTGCCATGAAAGTAGAGATCAGTGGGTGTCTTCTATGCTCATAACTCCTAACACATAGTAGGCTCTTTCTAGCATATAGTAGGCTCTTCCTAACACGGAGTAGGTTCTTCCTATCATAGTAGGCTCTTCCTAACACATAGTAGGCTCTTCCTAGTATATAGTAGGCTCTTCCTAACACAGAGTAGGCTCTTCCTAACATAGTAGGCTCTTCCTAGCATATAGTAGGCTCTTCCTAGCATATAGTAGGCTCTTCCTAACACAGAGTAGGCTCTTCCTAACATAGTAGGCTCTTCCTAACACATAGTAGGCTCTTCCTAGCATATAGTAGGCTCTTCCTAACACATAGTAGGCTCTTCCTAACATATAGTATGCTCTTTCTAACACATAGTAGGCTTTTCATAACTTATAGTAGGCTTGCAAAATATTGGCTAAACACATCTTGGGAACCATTTTAACAGAAATTATCCTGTTATATATGTACAAATAAGCCAAGGTCCTTCCTACTTCTGTTTTGCTCCTCTGCAGAAGACCCTTAACCTAGCAACCAGAGTGCATGTTATATGTGTGTCTATAGTCTTCTCAAAGCCCTTCATTGACTTTCTATCACTCTCAGACAATACCTCATATCGACCCCAGGATCTCTGTAGTCTGGCCCTTGTGACTTCCATCTCCTACCCATCTGAAAATACTGGTGTTGTAATCCTTTTACTGTTCAGCACACAACTGACCCAGGATATCTGCACTTTCCTCAAACTAACACATTTCTCTTCCAAATATTTGCACATATCATTTTCATATTTTGTTTGTTGTTGTGTTTTGAGATAGCCTTGTGATGTGGCCCAAACAGGACTTGATTTTGTTGTTGTTGTTATTATTATTATTATTATTATTATTATTATTATTATTCTGCTTCCTCTTCCCCAGTTGAAGGCTAGGATGGGAGGCATGTACCTCCATGCTGCCCTTCTTACTCAAGCTGACTCTCCTTCCACACATTGTCCAAGCAGGGAAGATTTAATCATCTATACAAGACCCACTAGTGCAAGCAGAACAGGACTTGGTTTATGCATGCCATATTTTTAGTGTTTTTAGGAACCAAAACCTACTGACTATTATACAGAGTTTATTGGAGGAGAAACAGATCAACAGGGTATCTTTAGGCACTCCGGATGCTGGTTCCATACCAGACTTCTCTCTCTTTAGTCCTGATGCTCCCGTCCCATCCAATCACACACAACCTCCTTCCCACCTAGTCTTCACAACAGTCTGAGTCGTCCCTTCCTTATTAGAATCCACTCTGAGCACAGGTTTTTCTCACTGACTGGAACTCTAGCATTGGTTCACTCTGGTTTAAGTATATAACTAATAAATAACTTTCGGGATTGATCCAATCATCTTGGATTTATACTGTTAAAGAGTTCTCATTGGCCACTTCATTTTTGAGAGCATGTCTATTCACCCAACCCAAGTCCTTTCAGTAGATGTCATGGAGACCACATTGTTTCTTTCCTTCCTTTTCTTCCTTGGTCCCTTAACCACATTATCTCCCACTTAAAGAGATTGAAACTAAAGACTTGAGGTGATCACAGTGCCACCAGACCGTGCTTCTCCTTCATGAGAATCGACATGAGGACTTCCACAAGTAATCATTAGCTTTTAAAAATTAGATTGAGATACAGCATATGTGCAGATTTGTCATAAATTACAACTTGACCAAATCTTGAAAAGTGACATGCCCACATAATCACCAGCACTCAGGAGGTGACACTGGATCTGCTAGCCCAGTGAACTCATCTCTTGCTCTTTACAGCAGTGACCTCAATGATGACAACCGCCTCCCACTCTCTGTTTCTATTAATGTTTGTTTCATTTGTTTTCCTCCCCTTCCTCATCCTTTTTTCCCCTTAACCTCTCCTCCCCCTCCCTCTCCCCACTCACTTCTTCCTCTTCTGTTAGAGACCGTTTTTGCTGTGTTTCACAAACTGTCCTCAAACTCAAAATTCTCCTCTCTCTACTGGGACTATGGGGACACAGTTTCTTAGCTTCATGGTATCTGTTTTAAAAATATGTCTACTATATGGTGTGTTCTCTGCTGTGTTTGGCCTCTGTTCATCATTTTAGCTCTTACAGTCTTCCATTCTTGGACTGCCTGAGCTCAGAGCTCCTTTTTCTGGCTGCTGGACTGTGTCCTGGTTTGTGACAACTGAGATCCTGTCTGTGAACACTCCTCTTTCAGGTCCTCAGTCAACTTTGCCTCCTCCACCACCATACTTCCTAGAACTAGTCTGTCTTCTTCACACTGTGGACCGGTATGCAGAGCCCTTGGCATCTGTTGTTTGATGCTGCTTCCCTTTGTGGGTAATGGAATCCTGACTCCTTCCCCTCCCTCCCTGAGTAGGCAGTGCTGCCTGGTCCCAAAGGACAGGACCCTACCTGTGAACCTTTAATATAGCTCATATCCTGCACTGGGCAGATGTACCACTCAGGGTTTTCCTACCCTCAGTTCCTCACTCTGTCAGACACATCACCCTTTCCAGTCCCAAAGTCCCCAGGCAGGCACGTTTTCAGCAGTGGAAAGTATTCTATTAAATGAGGTGACCCAGATGCAGAAATGTGAAACCCACAGGTTCTCTCACAGGTGGATCTAACTTTTAGTGTTTGTTTAGTTGTAAACACAGGATTGCGGGAGAGGAAAGAGGCCATGCGATCAGAACAAGAGATGCTGAAAAGGCAGAGGGCAAAAGGATACTTGGTGTGAGAACACAGAGGCCCCTGGAGGTGGAAGGACACAAAGGAAGGGGAGAGGCCGAAAGAGTGGGCAGAGGAAAAAGAACAAAATTAAAATTTGCTTGGAAGAAAAAAAAATGCCATCACGAAACCTAATTCTTCGTGTGCTAATTAAAATAAAATGTAAAAATCATTGGGCATGGGGGGGAGTGGGAGGGAAATGGGAGGATGGGAGGAGGTGGAAATTTTTAATAAATAA
The DNA here is from genome assembly GCA_001685095.1 of Ellobius talpinus. Taxonomy (NCBI): domain Eukaryota; kingdom Metazoa; phylum Chordata; class Mammalia; order Rodentia; family Cricetidae; genus Ellobius; species Ellobius talpinus. The sequence goes on along the minus strand of LOJH01004454.1, from coordinate 9,631 downwards.
ATAAATAAACAAAAAAATAAATAATCATTGGGCATCCGAATAATAGGGAGGGCAGGGCCAGACAACAGTTAACTAGAATGTAGCCAGCAGAACCCATGCTAATCTGAAATCTGCTCTTCCTCAATGCTGTTCCATGGTCTTGTAACCAAAGAATTTTAGCTAGGATGATGTCATCTGTTTTCCCTCAAAACTGTTCTGACCATCAGCTGCTTCCCTGGCTGAGTGTGTGATACTTTTCACAGGACCGAGGAGTGACAGGGGACAGGAGCAGACTCAGAGCTGTGAAATTATTGAAAGGTGATTCTGCTAGTGTCCAAAGATGGAATCTTTACATCTTAAGCTCTTTTTTTGGAGATCCTCGTGTAAATAATGAACTCATGGGCATACTATGGCTGCCAAAGGCTCATGTTTACTTAGGACTTTATATTTCTGTAAAGTGATTTTTATATGAATTCTGCCTTGATCCAAAGAAAATCCTCATGAAGCAAGGAAAATATTGCTGTCCATTTACAAACAGACATCCTAATTAAGTGCTGTCGTTTAAAAGTTGGCTAAAGCACATGACTAGCATGGCAAGATCAAGGAAAATACTTCTGGGAGGAAAATCCAACAGGAAAAGGATTTGAATGTTTCACGAACACAATGCACCTCAGAGTTGTGGATTCAAGCTTCTGGCTTCTCAGGGAAGAATCAGAATCTGAATTAACTACAGAAATCTGGAACCCATTGAAGGGTTAGCCCAGAAGTTTCTAGCCTATGAAAAACAGCAGCCCCCTTTTCTATTTTGTAATGTTTATTTTGTTATACTGAAATAAAATTTATTATATAAATTATGTAATTAAAAATTGTCCTCAATAAACAACAAACAGGGTGAACAGAGGGGGAGGGGGGTGTAAAGGTGGAGCTTTTTGCCAAAGTTATAAGTACAAACAAAATCCAATTGAAGTCTCAATAAGTGTTCCCAGATGGCCAGAGAGGCTGATCCTATTTTTTCCATGAAAAAACAAAAAACAAAAACAAAAGCACCAGCCCAAGAAAATCCATAATAATCGGATAGGGAAAATGTCCCTGCTTGTATCTACCTCCCCCGAAGTCAGCGTTGTTGTTTTAAGCTAGTGTGTGTGGGTATAGGAATCTGGACCGTTGACTAGATAGAATGAGAGCCACGTTTACATGGCACCTTGATACTCAACAGAGGTGACCCTGTGAGTCAGAGGCAAAGTGTGGCATTAGGCAGTGAGTGACATCAGCCTGTGACTCAGGTGACTGTCCCATTCATCAGCACCTCAGGAAGAACAACCTGTTCACCGGGGCTCACAAAGCAAACTGGAGTGCAGAGGATCAGGTTGTCAAATACCTGGGTAGATGCCATCCCAGTGTGCAAGAGTCAGAAGTGTCTGCCCACCAGGCGGCAATAAAGGGCATATTGTGTACAGAAATAAAAAGACAGCAGTAAAAATTCTCAGGGCCAACCTTTTATTTTCATTGAGTACGGGCAACTCACTAAAATTTGTTGAGAAAACATGTTTTGTTTTGGTTTCCTCTTTAAATTTAATTTTAAAATTAAATTAAACCCTACCAGTTTCCCCTTCCTCCTCTCCTCTCAGCCACTCCAGCTTCCCCCTCCTTCCCCACTCCATCCATTCCTTCTTCATTTCTGTTCAGAACAGGTCAAACCTCACATGGATATCAGCAAAACATGACATATCAAGGTGTAAGAGTAAGTACCTCCTCTTGTATTATGGGTGGGCAAAGCAATGAGGAATAGGGTTCAAAAACCAGCAAAAGAGTCAAAGTCAGCCCCTGCTGCCACTGTTAGGAGTCCCACAAGACAATCAAACTATACAACTATCACATATATTCAGAGGGCCTAAGTCAGTCCCATGCAGGCTCCTTGGTTATCAGTTCAGACTCTGTGAGCCTCTGTGAGTCCAGGTTAGTGGATTGTGTGAGTTTTCTTGTGATGTCCTTGACCCTCTCCTGGCTTCTACAATTCTTCCTCCCTCTCTTCAGCAGGATTCGCTGAGCTCAGCCTAATGTTTGGCTCTGGGCCTCTCCATCTGTTTCCCACCAGTTGCTGGATGAAGCCTCTCTGATGAGAATTGGGCTAGGCACCAATCTATGACTAGAGCAGAATAATCATTAGGCATCATTACACTGACATTGAGAAAATGTCGTGGGTGAAAGATGTTTTGTCAGAGTTTAAAATCAACTGAGCGGTGATAATGTTTGTTTACATTTATTTTAATGTGTTTGTCTGTCTGTCTCACCGCCCCTGTGTGTGTGTGTGTGTGTGTGTGTGTGTCTGTGTCTGTGTCTGTGTGTCTGTGTGTATGCTAATGCAAGTGTTTGTCTGTCAGAGGACAGCTCAAGGAGTTGGTTCTCCTTCCACCACATGCTCCCGAGGGATGCAATAAGGTCATGTTAGCCTTGGCATTAAGCACCTTAATATACTCAGCCGTCTGACTGGCCCCACTACCACATTATCACTACTATGGCCACCTCATGGGTCTCAACACCAAGAACACTGATTTCTTACACTTAGTTCTTCGGGAGTCTTTAGTTCTTCTGAAGCCCCTGGTCTCCCATATAAATGGATGTGTAGCTATCTCAGTTTGCACTCTCATCAACAGTGACTAAGGGGTCTCCTTTCCCCACATCCCCATCAGGGTTCCTTGTTTCTTTTCTGGCATAGCTGTTCTCAGTGGGATGAGATGGGCTCTCAGGGTGATATTCATTTGCATCTTCACAATAGCTAAGAATGCTGATCATTAAAAAAAAAACTCATCTGGTCATCTGAGTTTCTTCTTTTTAGTACTCCCTGTTCAGTCTATTGACTGGTTTGTTGTTTGGAAGCTTTATTTTGTGAAAGTAAGTTTTCGGTGGTTCCTGTACTGGTTTGAATGAGAGATGTCCCACATATTCGAATACTTGGTCCCAACTAGTGGTACTACTTGAGGAGGTAACAGAACTTTCAGGAAGTAGAACTTTACAGGAAGAAGTACACCATGAGTGGACTTTGAGGTTTTATAGCCTCCCCTACTTCCTGTCTCTCTGGCCCTCTCCCTCCTTCCCTCTTCTCCCACTTCCTATGAGATCAGTCAGCTTTCTGCTCCTGCCTCTATGCTTCCCTGACAAGATGGGGCTCTATTTCTCTGTAATTAGAAGTTAAAATAAACCCTTTCTTCCCTAAGTTGCTTTTGGTCCTAGTGTTTTACCACAGCACCAGAAAGGAAGCGATTCAGCTCTCCATTTCCCAGTTTGCATTGCACACAGTTTATCTCCAATCTCAGGAAAATGATTGACCTGAGAGATCAGAAAAGCAATGAATGTCCTTGGGAACAATGAGATATCTCAGTGAGCAAAAGTGTGCCCACCCACATGTACAGTCAAAATAAGTAAATAAAATGTGAACGAAGTCCATTTGCAGAAGCAAAGTAGGCAGCAGCTACTAGCAGTCTATTATGGCGTTCCCCCCTTTCTCTGAGGCCCCACTATTCACCCCCAAGTCACACACACTTTCACTGTCACCTGGCCAGTGTGAGCAGATGAAATACAAACCTGCTGCTTTCCCATGCAGTGGGTTTTTCTAACCTTAAAATCTTGGTTGTTTTCTTCAATTAATAAATCCAAATCATTTTACATGCATTCCCCTCCCCACTATTCCTTTGCAAGAAGGAATGACAGGGTTGGTTTTCTTTATTCTTTTTTTCCAAGTTGTAAGATTTTAAACTATCTTTCTTCTGGAAATGGATGCAGACCCCCAAATGGTAGGCAGACTTTGGGGAATCCTGCAGAAGAGGAGGAGAAAAGATCGTAGTGACAGAGAAAGGACACCACAAGAAAACTCACAGAATCAACTAACCTGGGCTCACAGGGCCTCACAGAGATGGAACTCACAACTAGGGAGCCTGCATGGGACTGACCCTCATCTGAAGTTGTGTAGCTCGGTCCCCCTGTGGGATTCCTAACAGTGGGAGCAGGGGCTGTCTCTGACTCTTTTACTGGCTTTTGGAACCCTACTCTTCATACGGGGTCGCCTTGTCCAGCGTTAATATAAGGGGAGGTGCTTAGTATCACTGCAACTTGATATGCCGTGTTTTGTTGATACAGGACACCTGCCCTTTCCTAACCAGAAATGGAGGAGGAGTGAATTGGGGAATGCGAACAGGGGGGAGCTAAGAGGGGTAGGGACTGGGAGGAGAGGAGGAAGGGATATAAAATAGATAAATAAATAAAATTTTAAAAAGATATTTTTTCGGTTTTTCCTCTTACAGTGACTAATACGCTTCCTTTTCAAATTCAATAGTGTTAATCAGTGCAATCACCTGTGATCCCAGACACCTACACTTGACTTGTTTATAAATCTGAGACTAGCTGAAATCTTGCCCAAGAGATTAGTCAAAATTGTCACCATGTGGATGGGAATTTTTTTGCTGTTTCCTCTTCCCCAGTAGAGAAAGGGCAGGGTTTCCTTGCTGGGTCCAAAGGAGGCTGGGTTCCCTTCAGTAAGGGGTGTGGCCTATGGCCATGTTGGAGGCTGGGTTCCCTTCAGTACGGGGTGTGGCCTATGGCCATAATGGCCTCCAGCAATGAGTCATCTTGTCCTAAAAAAGGAATTTGTTTGCTTTGGGGACTCATATTGTCATCGTAGCTTTCCGGTGATTTAAGCTCCTAAAAGCTTGTAGATAGTAGGTGGTTTAGGGTGCCAAGGAAATTTATTGTATAAATCTACTTCTCTCTCAAGTTGCTGCCAAACTGTGGTATGTGGGCTCTATGCGGACACAGTGTAGCATATCACACGCTTCTGTGACTCCCTTATCCCTGTGGCATCAGACCCATTCAGCCAGTCCCCTCTCTTCTTACAAGCCCAACCCAGATGTCCCCAACAGTGTTGATCATTCCTGATCCCTTCCTGGTCACAAGCTGCAGCTTTCAGCTTCCTGTTTCTCTTAGGCCTTTTGAGATCTCCAAACCAAACAAATTCTTTTGTTGTAATTCAAATGAGAATTATTCTACATAGGCTCATGAACTTGAACATTCAACCCCCAGCTAGTGGTACTGTTTGTGAAGATAATGGACCCTTTAAGAGATGGGGTTTTGCTGGAGGAAGGAAGGACATCACCCAGGGTGGTAGTGAAGACTTTAGTCTGAACTCTACTTCCTAGTTCCCCTCTCTGCTTGCTGTGCGTGGATAAAGTGTGAGACCTCTGCTCCTGACTGCCAGACTGGCCTTACGCTCCTTCTGCCTCGACTTCCCCTCTGAGATAGACTGGAACCACGAGCCAAAAAGAGTCCATTCTTTCCTAACTTGCTTTCTGTTGAGATGCTTGCCAGGGCAAGAGAAAAGCAGCTCACACAGAGCTGTGAAGACATCACAGCCCTATCAGCCCACAGCGCCTCTGTCAATAGGCGTGTATCCAATCCCGACCAACCACAGCCACCACTCTCTGCAGCCTCCATCTGCAGAACTTTAAGGAGAAGAGATGAGGATGGCAACATCAGCTGCACATCTCCACATCTGGAAAGAGACGCTTTCCAGATTTCCGACGGCACCTTCTTATTGTTGATGCTCTTTAATCCATTCTTGTGATGGGAAGTGAATGAATCTGGGAGTCAAAAGATCAAGGCCAGGTGCTTTAACTCTTCCACACACACGTTCTGTGCAAAGCTGGCAATGCAAAGCTGTCCTAACTACTTGACAACAGTGGAAGCCAATAATCAGACAGGAAAAGTCCTTCATATCTGGCACACCATGTGCTGCTGAATTCTTACTCCATTGAGTCAGGCCCTGCTTGGTAACAATTTATAGCAAACCAGTCGTTGTATGACATAGCACTAGAATTATGATTCTTTGAGAATCTTCTACCGCTCAGAAGTTCACTAACTCCAAATGTGGCCATAAAGGACTCTAGCAATGATTCATATTGCTCTAAAATGGGATGTTTATTCTCGGGACTCACTTTGTCTTCTTAGCCCACATGTGGTGCTTGAACTGTTTATTTACAAAAAAGGAAAGGCCAGAGTTTCATGGATTAGACATTGCTGCGATCCATGGACATGGAACTATGAAGTGTGCAGCTAAGTGTATACCTGCACATGAGTGCAGTTGCCCATAGAGGCCAGACGAGTGTGTGGGATCCCCTGCAGCTGAAGGTACAGGCCATTGTGAGGCGCCAAACATGGGTACTGGGACTCAGACTCAGGCTCTCTGAAAGAGCAGTAAGTGGTCTTAACCACGGAGCAATCCCTCCAGGCCCCACATGCTCAATTTTAGCAGTGCATAAAGCTGTGGTTTTGATGTAATCTGGTGTGTGTGTGTGTATACATTTATAATGTAAACGGTGCTATAGTTTCATGGGTAGAAGTGACTAGAGAATCCAGGTGTGAGGCTTAGCATATAAACAGTATTGCTAGAGTTCTGATAAGTATATTGCTTCCTGTTGTCCTCAGTGAAACTAAGTATGGTTTTAATCTTTACAGTGCGTTCAACCACTCCATGTAACCCTTCAAAAGCACATCGAGAGGCTGTTGTTTCTGTCTGGATGGGCAAGGGATATTTTTTTAAAGAACACTTTCTTCCTTTCCTTGGAGACATCTTACATACTCACTGTAAAAGCTCACGAATCTTTTAGAAAGCATAAATAACTGCCCTTTGCTTTTGCAGTATATATCTCCAAACTTTTATTATTATTAAAGTAATATGATATTATCACAAAAACGTTAGAAAAACACTTAAGTAAAAAGCAAATAAGAACAAAACAGTAATTACTCTGTCCGGAGATAATGGCCATTTAATTTCACTTTATATTTTCCCAATATTCTTCTCTTAGTGCTTTAAATTTCTGTTCTTGGATTTTAATTAACTTTTACTACTTTTCCTTATTAGAAAGAGAGAGAGAGAGAAATACCCATAATCTTGCCACCCAAAGAAAACCATAATAATACTTACCAATAACCTTTCAGGACCTACATTTGGCTTTTCATTGTTCATATATGGTTTCTTTTCTACAGAAACGGCATGCCATTTACATAGCTCTTTAACTTCCTTCCTTTAGAGAGTTGGTGAACATGGTGAGTTGTCTGCATTAATAACTCAAAATATTGGGTTGTGTTAGAATGCTTTGAATTATTGAGCCAATTTCCTGCTTGGTGGTTATTCAAGATGTCCCCAGTGTCTCACTGGTACAAGTGATCTATGGTCAATGTTGTTGTTACATGTTGTTCAGTGTCCCTGGTGTGTTTAATATGTTTAAATGTAACTTGAAAGTTGTTTTTGTCCATTTGATTGATTGTTTACATGAATCTTGTGTGTATCTGGGGCAGGCACTGTGAACATGGGAATTAGCCATAGGTTAGCATGCTAAGCCCATACATGGTCTGTTACTGACTTATCCAGTAGTTTATCTTCCCAGGAGCAAAGTGCTCCTGAAGGTGTTCTGCCAGTTCGTTCTCTCTCTCTCTCTTTCTCATGTGTTCACACCCCTCTGTGTGTCTCTTCTTCTTCCCCCTCTTCTTTCTCTCTCTTCTTTTCCCCCTCCTCCCTCTCTCTGTCTCATCTCTCCCTTCCCTCTCTCCTCCTTCTATCTCCTTACTTCTCTCTGTGTCCTCCTCTGTCTTCTCCCCAACCCCATACATTTTCAACTTCAAGTATTGAAATAATAGGAAACCAGAACCCAGAAAAACAAGCCAGTTGAGGTAGCACATGCTGTAATCTTACCACCATAGATGTAGGAACAGGTGGAGCCCTGGGGCTCCCCTGTCAACCAATCTACCCTACCTGTTACATTCTGGATCAGTGAGAGACCTTGTCTTAAAATACATAGAGAACAGGCATGAGGCAGAAGACTCCATAGGAGCAGCACTGAGCCAGCCATCTGGGCTGGAGTGGGCCTGGGATGGCCGAACTCCACAGGAGCAGGACTGAGCCAGCAACCTGGGCCAGAGTGCGCCTGAGGAAACAAATTCCATAGGGGTAGGACTGAGCCAGCAACCTAGGCCAATGCAGACCTGAGGCAGTTAACTCCACAGAGGCACGATTAAGCCAGCAACCCAGGCCGAAATAGGCCTGAGCAGGCGAGATCTATGGGAGTGGGGTGGAGCAAGCAACCTAAGCTGGAGCAGGCCTGAGCTGGCAAGCTCCATGGGAGTGGGAGCAGATCCAGACCAGGGACATTTGTGGAGGCAGGACTGAGCCAGCGACCTGGGCCAGAGCAGACCTGAAACAGCTAACTACATAGGTACAGGGGAACAACTGCTGAGTGAGTGGGCCAGAGCCAGAGATTGCTGCAGTTGGGGCATGAATCTGGGACCTTCAAGGGAGTAGACCTGAGCCAGGACTCCTGTGGGTCTGGGCATGAGTCTGGGATCTCTGAGAAACTAGGCCTGAGCCAGGACCTCTTTGGGTCTGGGCTTAAGTCTGGGACCTCTGAGGGAGTAGGCCTGAGCCAGGTCTTCTGCGGGTCCAGGTGCACCTGAGTCTGGGACCTCCAAGGGAGAAGATCAGAGCCAGAGACCTTTGTAGAACCAGCCCCAAGCCAGGGACCTCTGCAGGAGCAGATCCAGACCAGGGACATTTAGAGAAATGGGTCTGAACCAGCAATCTAGACTGGAGCAGGCTTGAGACAACAAAACACCATGGGAGTGGAGCAAACCCCGGGAGCACTGAGTGACCTCCAGGAACATGGAGTCATCATGAGGAACAACCATATGAGCCTTGGATCCACTTGCACCTAGAAGATTAGCCATCAGAGTCACAGACTGCCCCAACCATATGAACTAGAAGAAAAGACGAGCAGACAAGGGAAGAACACACACAACACCACAAAGAGCAACACGACACCAGTAAAATCTAGAGAC
>LOJH01004453.1:19873-36305 GCA_001685095.1 Ellobius talpinus | reverse complement strand
TGTGTGTGTGTGTGTGTGTGTGTGTGTGTGTAGAGAAAAACTGAACCTTCCTCTCCCAGAAGATGTAAGTGACAGATCAGGTTTTAATTTTTTACTTTTAAAAATATAACAAAATAAAATACAAAAAAAAAGATAAAACAAAAACTGCCACATCAAAACTGGACAAGACGAACAACAGAAGAAAAAGAACCCAAGAGAAGGTACAAGAATTAGAGACCCACCAATTCCTTCACACACTAATGAATATCATGAAAATACTAAATTGGAGGCTATAATTTATGTGCAGAGAGCCTGGTGCTGACCAGTGTCTGCCTTGAGCTTGCTGCTTCAATCTCCATGCGTTCATCTGAGCGTAGCTCATGTTGTTTTGTTTTATTGATATCTTCCATTCCTTTAGGCTCTTACATTCTTTTTGCCTTCTCTTCTGCCTGGTTCCCCTCACTCTGAGGGGACAGATTTGATGAAAATATCCTCTTTAGGGCTGAGTATTCAAAGCAGACATTATATTTAAACATATTTGATAGCACATATCTGCAGATTTCTTTATCAAAATACAGTTTTCTTTCCTTTTATTTGAGAATACCAATTGTGGAACACACATTTTAGTCAAGTGTTCCATGGCTGTGGAAAGACACAGATGAAACAACTTAAAAGAAGGAAATATTTACTTCTGCTCATAGATTAAGAGATTCAGTTCAAGGCCCTCGGAGCCTCTGCTTCCTGGCCTGTGGTATGGCAGAGCCTCATGACAGTGAAAAGTATGAGTCAGAAGAAGCTACCTCATGGCAGGAAGAAAACAAACACAGAGAGGCCAGGTACAATGTGCCACATCATGGACATATCCCAGTCTCCTATGTCCTCTGATGGTTTCTAATTCCTAAGGCTTCTGCAAGCTCCCAAAATAATGCCACCATATGGAGACAAACTCCTCAATATGTTGGAATTGAGATGACACCTCATATACAAGCCATAGTAAATAATGTTCCTTGGAACCATCTGCCCCAGGACTATGTCTATGGTTTTAGGTTTGTTATGTCATCCATGTATGAGAATATCCATAGTGTAAAATATTGAAATGAAAGTTGAGATTCAAGAACTTGTTCATCTCATAATTGAGTAGTTAACACTAGATACATCTCCAGTAGATACCAGATAGCTTGATATTCATATGATGATACCCCCATGTTTTTAATCTCTCTTGAAAAGTCAGTGTACCAATATCATGTTAATATTTGCCAGACTCAGGTGAAGAAAGAAACAATTTGTGGTACTACATATCCATCTCTTCTCAAGGATGAGGTTGAAAGCCCTTTTGTAGAATTAGAACTCACTGATAGTCTGTCTTTTGTATTCATTATCTCCTCTGGTATACTAATTATCCTCTATTTTCTATTCACTTTCTAACTTTCAACTGGTTTATTTGTAGGTTTATTTTATATATTACCAAATATTTTTTTTGTTTCTAGTTGTATATGGCATTTTCCCCTCAAGCAGTATAGATACTATTCTTTTTAAAATATTTTAATTATATTTTAATTGATTGACTTTTTAGACATAATGGAAGTGATGTTTGTGTTATAGAAATGCTTAAACATCACAACTCTTTATTTAACTTGTTTTTTCTTTTCATATACTGTATATTATATTACTACAGTAAAGATACTTTAACTTCATAATTAAAACTTATTAGTATTTTTGTATTTTAATACTTTATTTAAATTATTATTGTTGACAGCATGTCATCTGAATTTATTTTTTGTACAGCTAAAGCAAGCAGATAAGTTTAAAATATAGGAACAGGTTGGAAAAATGGAGCTGTAACACAGACACACATGATTTTAGATCAAAATTCACTTAAATTGCATATAAAGGTCATTTCACATAAAATTGAACTACAAATTAGGCAATGAACTCTATGAGAAACAAAAATGTAAGGAATTATTAATTCCAGTAGTTGTGATTCACAGAAATATGCATCAGTCTGTGTGTACACATGCAGATCCACAAAATGAAAATATTTCCTAATACTGATAAAGTAAAGAAAAAAATCATTTTCATTGCAAGAAAAAAAATACCAAGTAGGTGACAGGCTGCACCCCAGAAAAATATCTTTAAACCCTGAGAAAATTCCATTAATCTGTTTATTCACTATCTCTTTAAAATGCTGACAAGCATCAAACCAAATATGCGCACTTGTGTATCATTGCCATATGGGACCCAATGTGATTTGACTGAGACATAGATATTTAAAATTATCCTGTACAATGAAATGTTTTCTGTTGATATCTCAGAGGGAATAGGACAAGGTATCCTTCAGATACTCTCTAAAAATCTTGGTTTATTTATTTTTTTCATTGAGGTTTTAAAAATAAAGGGTCCATGCAAATCTCAAAAAATATATTTCTTCTGGGGCCAGAATCTTGGCTCAGTGAGAAAAGGTGTTTGCTCCTAAGACTGTTGACCTGAGTTGGAACCCTGGCCACCCACATGACTGAAGAAGAAAGCAAGCTCCCAACAGCTGTACTCTAGTCTACATAGGTAAACTCTGGCATGTGTACACATGTACACTCATGCACAAACACACACACAACTAACCAAATAAATGCAGTGAATTTTTAGAGGAAGTCAAGAAATATATTTCTTATCATCTTCTATCATGTATGACCATATGTCATTAAGATCCTTATTAACATGTTATTATCATATGTAGATAGCACTCCAATCAGTAACACCCACTCCCCGTTATCCCCTCCTCTTCCTTATGTCTTCAACTGTCATCCCCCCTACTTCCTTCTTCCTTGGAATCCTCCTGCTCCTGTCTATCCTCTATCCCTATTGAATTTGCTTCTTTATTCTTCCAACTTTGTCACAAATCTAAAGAACTATGTAATTTATTTATCAGCTCTAGTTTTTGGGTGAAGTATCTTATCTGGAGTTTTGGATTTTACTTGCTTCTGATGTTACAGTTTTTAACAGTTTAATTCCTTTCATTGTAAGGTAATTTAGGATGTAAATAAAATTACTACAATTTTTTTAATAAATTTATGTTCTTTTATATCATAATTATAACCATAATTTCCATGATTGTTTTTGGCTCATTTTCTAATGATTTCATGTTCCAACACATCTGTCTCAGTAAGACTTTATGATTCCACATGTCATCTTTCGTTTGTAGCTATAGTTCTTACCCTTGGATGTACTTTAACAAGTGAAGTCTCAAGTACTAGTCGTAAGATGTTTATATAACAAGTTTGAGGCATTGCCATGTTTGGTTGTGGATCTTCCTAAACATTTCAGTTCTACTCAACAGTAATACAGGTCACTCACTGTTCTTTATAATGACCTATTTAGGTCAGACTGAGAGGAGTAAGGTTAGCTAGGTTTGCACATGCACGAAGACGGTTAGAGGATTTCTCTGGCCATACTTGGCTGTTGGCCTGAAGACAGTTTAGAAATGAACTGTCAGAAAATAAAACCCACAGGGAAGACAGAGCCCCTGCCCGTCGTTCCCTTCTGCTGCTCTTTGCCACACCACCCAAGGCATCTCATGAGAAATTGGTATCTGAATTATTAGAAGTATGTTTAGGAGTTGGCTTCTCCCTCTGAAGAATTTAGAATGAGGAGTGAGGGAATACTACATCAAAATCAAGCAGGGCTTTTAGCTTTTCGCTTACTGGGCAAAGGTTAACACCTGCAGCAGATGGTACTGCAGATCGTTCCAGTAAAGGACAATTAATGATGTTTCCAATACCAACAGTACAATTCAAAAACTTTCCCAACAGAGAGGGTTTCAAACGCAATTATCCATCAGAATACCCGAGGAAGACTAAATGCACTCCCAAAGTTGTGGGATGTTAAAATCTGGGATCTGCTTATGGTATTTGCATTTCTAACAGATCTGTCCCTCAAACAGGATCCTGTTTTCACTGCTCTGGAAACCATAATTTATGAAACTCATTAATCTGAATGCATCTTTCAGTTTAAGCTCCAATTAGCCCCACCCAGCTTAAAGGTCTCTATTTCTCTTCTTCATAGCTGTCTTTCTATGCAAATATTTCTCATAATTACATATTTTTCTGTGATTAAACGCCTAGCAGAGCAAATTAAAGGAGTGTTGGTTTATTTTTGACTCGGAATTTGAGGATCGTAATCCATTGTGGTGGAGAACCAATGGGAGCAGGAGCCTGAAACAACAGCTGATCAGCAAAGTTAGGAATGGAAAAGAATTCTCTTTTATCAGGTAGCTTTCGTTTTATGCATTCTGAGACAAACCCAATGGACACACATTTAAGCTATGACTTCTGACCTCAATTGATCTAATCTATATAATCCTACAGAGACATGTTCAAGCGTTTGTTTCCTTGGTGAATCTCCATCCTGAGAAGTTGTCAATCAATATTAACCATCAAAAGTCTATCCTTTGTCAACTGGACACTCAAAGATATGGATTTTAAACCCTATCCCTCTACTCTTTGTGCTCAGAGGTTCATGGCCATCTCATAATTCAAAATACATTCAGTCTAGCTTTAAAAAGCCTTCATCTTTTATGGATTCCTCAATGTTACAAATAAATGTAAGAACAGAGACTCTGCTGAGATACAGACGATCTCAAAATTGTAAGATCCATTAAACAATTAATAACATTTAAAATAAGATATGACATACAAAGACACAGAATAGACGCCACCTTACAACAACATAGAAAAAAAAATGATAGCAACAAAGCAAGGTTCCAAGCTACATGTTGGGCATCTGAGACTCAGCAGGGAATCTCCTAAGCTCCAAAGTGCCTGGAGTTCCCTACCTCTAAGACTCTGCCACCTGCAATACATAGAAGTAACTCTGACACTGGCTACATTCCATGCCCACAGCGTTACCTGACGGGAAGTCTGTGATTCCAGCATCGCCAAAATCATGAGATGGAGACTGCAGCTTAGATTTCATCTCTTCTCCTTCACAGCTTCATAAAGTGTTCTTGTGGGTCCTCCTTATGGGGACCCTGAGCATGGCAAACTTTTGCTGGCCTCAGTAGCTCTCTGGAACCATAGTTTAAGATTCTATAACCTTTCTATAATCTTTCATACCTGCATAATCAGGACCATATGTATGATACTGGCCAATTCTGATGCCGTCCCAGGATAGAGCCTGCACACCTTAGAGCATAGTTCTTCTATCTATATGTGTTGACCCTTGAGAAACACTTTCCTAGGTGACTGGTTTTGAACAGAGAACCCCTTCTGGCATTCCCAGGTTAAAATCTCTCCTCAAATAGGAATTTGTGTTTTCACAATACAGAGCCAAAGATGGGTGGACTCCTGCCCTCGGGGCATTTCCTCTTATTCTAATGCTGAGCATTATGTTTCTTTTGAATGACACTAATCACACTATCAATACAGATGTTTTGTCATCTGCACTCTCCTTACCCTCAGCTTTAAATTTGTTCCCTAAAACTTTCCTCACCATAATTAATATTTTCATATTTTACTATTATATGAGCCCTGTGGAACAAAGGGTTCACAACCCACAGGTTGAGAACTGCTTACGTAGTCATTTCTGTATTGCACACATTTCTCAATGCTGTCGTCAAATACCTAAGACAATGTAAAAGAAAGAAGCGTTTTCATTGGCTTACAGTTTGAAGGTCCGCTCAATGGTGGGAGAGGAGTCATGGTGGCAGGGGTTTGAGGACGAGAACTGGTTACTTTGAATCTGTTAAGAGCAATAATCAGAGAGAGAGGAAAGCAGGTGGTCAGAAGATGGAATGATTCAGCTCATATCTAGGATGCATCTCCCCACCGCCATTAACCAAATCAAGATAATCTCTCATAGATATGCCTAGAGGCTTGTTCTTATGGCTGTTTACATTGTTTCATTTACCAAACTACGCCACGCCGCTTGCCAGAATTTAAATGCCCAGATTCTGATTGGAACATGTGAAGACTACCAAATCCTTTTGTAAATAACAACATTGTTTTCTAAAATTATTCTTAAATACCAAAACTTTAAAAAATATTTTTTCAGTATAATGCTCAGCAAAATGAAAATTGTAAGAATCAAAAGTGAATTTCAAGGGCAAAACAGCTTAATTCTTTTTTCTTTCTTTCAGCATGCTTTTATGATCAAGCTGGAAATTTTTCGAGTTCACACATTTAATACTTATGTTTTCCTTATAAATTATAGAAAATATTACACCTGCTTTCCTTAGTTGGGGAGTGGACTGTATAAGATGAATGCTTGAAAAATAATTGTTCATCTCTAACTTAAGGGTGATAATAACGCTACACTCTTAAAATACTTACCAGAATAACTGCTAATGAGTGATTACCGAAAGCACATAAGTAGCATAATTGTGTAGTTTGAATAGTAAAAGAGTACTATTTAATGATTTTATTTACCTCTCTCGTTTGCCATCTGTCTTCCTTCATGGAACCTCTGCAGTGAGTGTTAGGATTCAGCTAGGATCAATAGGTTAGTGCATGGTGTATGCAAATATGAACAAATTCCTAATAGACAATGCAATCCTTGATGGAATAACGATAGCAATAATATAAAATAACAATTAGAAACATCATGCATGTCACTGTTATTTAGAAGCACTCTCCTCTGTTTCTTTACCTTGTGTTTTTTAACAGTCAAAACACAATCAAGTACGCCTTCCTGTAAGATAAAGGCTCTATATTTGAATCAGTGCATTATTTGCTTATTCAAAAATTACTTGAGAGTCTAGACTTCATTTTAAATTGTTTGAAGTGTTGCAATTCTGAGATAGACTCTCCTTTTTCTACAAGCTTGTAAATCAAAGTAGTGAAAACAGGAGCAATAAATCAGTGAGCAAACACATTATGGTAGCTTCTGAAACGGTCCCTGAAGAAAATAAATATGGTGTTATACAAAGGTGGGCTGTGGAAGGGTATTTAGGGAAAAGTCCTTCTAAGAGATGGTGTTTGAGCTAAGACTGTCAGCATGAGACATAAGTTGCAGACGTCATCACCAGTATACGAGGGCAAAACTACATTTATTTGCCCTTGAAATGAAAATAATTAATGGTGTTTAATTTCATTGTGGTTAATTCATATACATTATTGGACTTCAGTTCTGGTGCTTTTGAAGTAGTTTTAATATTGCTTATATTGATGAATATCCTATGTATACAAGAAAAGAATACATGGCTATGCATCACTGGTGTCTAATAAGTATATAGCTGTTTAATTTGATTTTGACATTTGTTTCAGTTTTTTCTGTCAATGATGGAAAGAGGATCTGTGAAACCACAAGCTATAAATATGAGTTATACCAGTTGTTATTTTTTTAATCAGGTAATTTGTTTCAGATTTTCTGAAGTTCTCTTGATTTTTAAAAATGTGTTTATTGTATTTCCTTAGTGAATTGAATGTTTTATTATTATAGAACGTCCATTCATTATTCTTGACCATGTACCAGTTTTGAAGTCTACTTTGCTTTTCCTTGACATTAACATATAGCTAATTCAGCTTTTTTTTTTAAACTAGTGTTTCAGTACTACAGAATGCTTGTCATTTGTTTATTAATGTGCAAAGTAGCATTAATATATGTGGATAAATTAAAATGCTTTCTTTTTCTGTCATGTGAATACACAGACACAAGTCCATGCATACTACATACAAAAACCTGGACCTAAAAGTTATGCTTCTAAAGTTTCACACGTAGGTTAAAGAATCAAATAGGGAAATACTCTATCATATTTTAACAGTTATTTTCAGTTTTACTATTTTTTCTTTAACCCTGCTGTAGTTTTCTTACTGGAGACAAATTTGGTTTCAGTCAAGGATAGTTAATTTTCACTTTATGCTGCAAGAGAACCTTTCTAGAAGGTACAGCTTTCTGAGTATAGGTATTTCTTCTTCTAGCAATACTTGAAAATCCTGTCCTGTTTCTCTTAGCTACCATGGCTCCTATAGGTAAAACTCAGTGTTACCCATTTTTCTTCCATCCTCATCTGTCTGGAGTCCATCTGGGCATGGAGTCTGGGAGATTATGCAGCCTGTAATTTTCTTATATTCCCTCTTCTTTCTATAACGTTTTGCTTTTACACAAATGTAGGATGTTTCCAAGTGTTCTCATCAAGCATACATTCAATGTCACACACTCTGTTTTCTCTGGGCCTTAAAACTGCCGGCAGCATGTATGTCCCGCTGTGGCAGATCCTCCCCCAACAGTCTGTGAAATGTGTGTGCAGCCATTGAAGATGTGGGTTCAGTCTTTTTAGAGAAAGGATTTCTGGTCCTCCCATCTAGCAACTGAAGGGCATGTGTGATGGAAATTTACGGCCAACGAGATGGCTCAGCTAGTAAAGGGGCTTGCTGCCAAGCCTGATGACCTGAGTTCAAGCCCCAGAACCCACATGGTGGGAGAGAATTGACTGTACCACGAGGCATCCCCTGACCTTTTCATGCACACTGTGACAGCTTTTCAATGTTGTTTTTCATGTCTCTGAGGCTCTGTTTATTGTGTCCACTCTCTCCCTCACCCTTTTCATTGATATAGTTCATATCTCATGATTTGGCTTCAGGTTATCTTTCTACTTTGTATTTTATTTGTATTCTCTTATTCAGTTATTGATTGAATTGTCTCTTTTAATTGTCATATTGTTCATTTCTTGATTTGTTTTTGCATTCCCTTGACTGATAGTTTTATTTTCCACTTATTACACGAGTATTTTCACTTCTGTATTAGAATATAGTTATAATATGTTTAATATCTCGGTCATATTTTTAAAATTTTTACATTTAAAAAGTGTTGTCACTTCTCTTGTTCTTCATGTGAAGGATTTTCAGTTAAATTCTGGGTCATGAATATTGTTTATGTATTTTTGACACTTAGTTACATCATAAGATGTAGAGTAAATTTTTTCTTGCTGGCGTTTGGACTGGGAATACCCCTGTTGAGTGATTTTTCCTGAGAAACCATGAACAAGAATCTAGTATCTCCAGGTAGTGCTTTGATGAGCAACAGAAGAAGCAATTCCACTCAAGTGAGTTTATTGGGGTTGCTTACTGGGGTGTCAGTAAGGGTTACTTACAGGAGCTTGGATAATCCAAAGACAGCTGTGCCACAAATCAGTGCACCTCTCCTTGAGTAACAACTCATGAAATCTGCCTCCCTGCATATCTTGCAGGAAGTTTCTCAGAAAGAGATTAGATTTCCACCCAACCTTTTTTTCCCCTTTAGAAATTGTTTACTCTATTTAAACCTTTGGAAGGGATCTTGATAATCCCGGGAAATTCAATAGCTTTTTGAACCCCTTTCCTTTTAATTTCAGGAAGTCATGCTTCAGTTTGGAGGAAAGAGATACACAGCATCCCCATGGTTGATGTGCTAAAGCTTGATCCTGATCTTAGTGTTCATGAAAAGCAGTGTAAGAGCCCAGCCCTTCCTCTTTCTCTCCTTTTATTTTCCATCCAACCATGAGATGTATTCTTTTGTACTGGTGCATGCTATTCTCATAGTGTGCCATGCAGGACCAAAGCCATAGATAGACCCATCTGATCATGAACTAAGACTTCCAAAACTCCAAGCTTTGTCAAATCTTTGTAAGGTGATTATCTTGCAGATTTGTGATAGTAATAGAAAACTGACTAATGTCATTCTTACTTAGTTAGGATTGTAGAAAACTTTTATCTATTAAACTGTTTTTGTGGTGTCACCGATGCACTTATGTGGAGGAGTATTTGCAGTGCTATGTGGATTAATCTATGTATACTATTCCTAGTAGGTGTAACATGTTCAGCTCAGAGGTTAGCACAGAGGCTCATATACCTCCATATAGATATAGATTTAAACTACCTCTCTACAGACCTCATTTCTTTCAATTCTCCCTTGTATTTTCCAGTTATTTTGTGGAAAAGCTCAGATTTTAGTTGTCCTAGTCTGCGCACTTCCCTAAACTAGTCTAAATTGGAGCTACAGAATAGGGGCATAGTAATGAATTCTTCTCTTGTGATATCAATACTCTGTTCCCTAGAATTCCAGGTATCTGTTCAGACCCCACTGCTGCTATTTTGGCTGTACAATCCCATGGGACAACAATGTGGGAAATCATGGAAAAGAGAAAGGAAATTAATCCTGAGAATCTTACTCACTCCCATTTAGGAGTCTCCTTTTTATTGAAAGCCCCATAGTTGTTTCTGTCCCAATTCATATACTTTTATACTGCATTTCAATTTAATTCAGGCAATAGAGAAGACATCTTTGCTATGTATATATAATGGTAATTTAGTATTTAGAGGTCCTGATCATTTCAAGACTAATGCTTGCCAAACAGTCTAGGAGTAGAGATTGTCTCCTGCCTCTCACCCAGTGATTCTCCATTGTTTCCTCTGAGAATAATTTATGCATACAGAATATAGAAAACAAGGGTAACTTTATTTGTTGCATGAATATAAAGAAACCTAGGTATCAAGAACTTTGGTATCAACATGCCAACAAGAGAAATTTCAGCTCTAATTCTTCATCAGGCTTCTGGGAACCTAGATGAGGGGCAGTAGGAAGTATGCCTGTACTGATGAAAACTTTTGAGTCGTAAGACAAAAAGTAGGTTCCAGTCTCAAAACTTTCTGAAGGATTGAAGTACCAACCAGGCTCAGTCCCTTGCAAAACAAGTGTGCCTGTTGCCAACTGGAGTGATAATATCAGGTTTCTTGTCTCTGGAAGTCTTGAAGAGTTTTGGGGCCTTAGAGGTTTGGGGAATTTGGGGGGTTTGGTGACAGAGGCAGAAGTGTGTCCATTTATCTGTGCCTATCCATTCAATCCTGGAACCTGTCTTAGCTCCCTACTGGTCCAGAAACCCAAGGTTCAGGGAGCCTGATAATTTGTCTTTGGAGAACTTCCTGCTAACATAGAAGCTTCAGGTGACTTAAAACTTTATTATTCAGGAACTCTGCTTTAGCCAGGGATGGAAAATAGCAAATGTCTAGTGGCAGGAAGGATATTGAAATCTGAGACACATTTATTGAGGACTCAAGGGTCTTGATTGGCTGGATCTCTAACCACTTTAACCTTGGTTTCCATGCAACCAAGGAAACATTTCAAGAAGTCATCATCAATTTCAGCTATCACTGCGGTCTTTACAGATGTCCTCCATAGCTTTTCCAGCATGGTCTCCCTGACTGTCAAAAGATCTTGCTATCATAAGATCTTGCTGTCAAAACCAGGAGCTTTTAGAAATGCAACAATGTGTTTTGGTTTCCCCCATAGCTCCCTTGCTCTTGCTGAGGATGGAGTTTTCCCACCAGTCACAAAGCACCCACATCTATCCAAAAGCTCTGGGAACCCTGACTCTGTCCATCACTTACACTCAATGATAGATATTACCATACAAGAACCTATCTTTCTTGGTACATTTAAGACACAGAATTTAAAAAAAAGAACTGCAAACAGTAATGTTTACTGGAAGATGTAGCAAAATTGAACTTTCATTTTAAAAAATATTTATTCATTTAACATACAAACCACAGTTCCCCATCCCTCCCCTCCTCTTTTCCATCCCCCTTTCTCATATCCCTTCCCCCCACCCACTTTTCAGAAAGGGCAAGGCCTCTTCATGGGGAGTCAACAAAGCTTGGCATATCAAGTTGAGACAGGACCAAGTCCTCCCAGGTGCATCAAGGTATCCCACCATAGCGAATGGGTTCTAAAAAGCCAGTTCATGCTCTAGGGATAGTTCATGGTCCCACTACCCCAGTGCCTCAAGTCACACAACTGTCACCCATATACAGAGGGCCTAGCTCAGTCCCATGCTGGTGGGAGTGCAAACTTGTATGGCCAATTTGAAAATCAATATAGAAGATTCTCAGAACATAGGGGATCAGTCTACCTCATGACCCAGCAATACCAATCTTGGCCATATACGCAAAGGATGCTCAATCATACCACAAGGATATGTTTATAGGAGCATTATTCATAATAGCCAAAACCTGGAAACACAATTGGATATTAAAGATAAGTCTCTATTATAAGACAATTCTGGAATTTATTCTAATAGGATGAATAGCTGAAGAATTTAATTAGGAGAAGGTAATTTTATATTAAAAGGACATATTGTACTGTGACACTAAAAATGAATTGAGAAATTTTATGCTATTTCTTCATTGTTGAAGCATCAAGTAAACAGTTGCATAAAGAAATATACTAGAAGAAAAGACCTAATACTATTCAGTGTGATTAACCGATAAAGGTAGAGGAAAAGGATTATAACATTTGAGTCCCAGTATTGGGGAAGTGACAATTACACTAATTATGTGGGAAAGAGTGAGAAAGCAAGCTTTGGGACTAAATATGTATGTTTGTGAGGTTTTTTTTGTTGGTATTGTTTGGTTTTGGTTTTTCTTTGATTGAGCAACATTTGGCATATTCATGAGATATTCAAATAGAGATGTGAAGTGAGCAGGTGGGTACATTCTCTTCTGTTTTCATAGATCCTACTGTCGGGAACTCGCAGATGCAGTCAACATAGGTCTTAGGAAATACCCATGCTTGTTCTCCCATAGCATACATGAACAACAAGGATATTTCTTAGAAATACTCAGTATAGCAGAATTATACTGTGCTACTAGCTGCGAAACATTTTCCTATATTGTTCTTGAGGCTTCTCAGGAACATATTATATAATTGGATAATTGGTAGCTATTTCATACAAGACACAAACTGCTTAAATTCCATTGATTTACATTAAAGGTGTGAATAGTTGTTTGTTTGTTTTGCCTCCCTTAGAATCAGTATGTAATCTTCTGTACCACATTTCCCAATATACAAGTTGCTTAAAATAGAAAAACATCTTTCAGGGTTTTTTTTTTCTTCCTTTCTTTTTTGTGTTAACAGCTCACAGTGTTGTCTCAGTCCTCATCAGTATGTTGTCTCTCTGGCTGTGTTTGATAAATATATGCTTTCTCAACCCTCATTTGATCCTCTGGTCTCTAACAAGAAACTAAATGCAGAAAGTCTGCCTAATGAAAACTGCTTAGTACGCTCCACGTCTTTTGGTTGTTTTGAGGCAGGCTTTCACTATGTAGAACAGACTGGAACTCACAGAGATTCAATTGTTCCTGCCTCTCCCTTCTAAGTAGAACAGTAAAATTAAGAGTATCCTAACCTGCTTTCTATATCTTTTTATCTTCTGAAATGTTAACATAAAGATCCAATGAATTTCTATTTGCTCATCAAACCTGACAGCAGATCCGTGGCAGATTACAACAGCATTGTTAGCCTAAATCGAAAATGTACTCATGCTAATACACCAAATGCATATACAACAATTCAGTGAAAGGAACAATATTGGCACCTCTGCACTTTTTACATTCTGTCTGTACCTCTCAGGAGGGGTGATGTGACAGGAGCCATGTTCTTACAGAAAGTAAGAGACAGAAGCAGAATCGTATATAATTAAAATGTTTACTGCTTTGCCCATGAGATATAAACCACTGACATTTTCCAGACTGCAAGCCAAGAAATGCTTGGGATTATACAGATGTCCTTAGCCACCTACAATTGCTGCGGGATGAAAACCCAGCTTAGACACAGTTCAGAAAATACCGATTGGATAAGCTTTCTTTAGAATTCGAGAATTAAAAAGTTAGGTCTGATGAGAATTAATGGTAAAGTGAACATTTCATCTCCTCACAAATCAAATCAAAAATCCGTTTCTTCTTTTTCATAGACCTTCAGGAGTACTTGCTCTCATCTCTATCTGAGTCTCCCAAGGTAAAGCTATAGACTGTGTTGTGGCATCTGTAAAATGTGGATATTGTCCTGACTTCAGCTTACCTCATATGCATTTATTCTTAATTCTGCATCCATTCATTCAAACAGTATTTGTTGAATAGCTGCCTTGTTCTAAATGCCTTTACAGTAACTGGGAACATAACAGTAAATAAAAAGAAAAAGCAAAAACAAGAAAGTGTTTATTTTCATGATGCTTATATTCTGATAGAAATAGTGGCAAACAATAAATAAGAAATTGAAAAAAAAGTGCATTGTTTTCTTCATGATGAACACCAGGAAGAATTAAACCAAGAGAAAAAAATAGTTCAAATACAAAGAGTAATCTGATCCTTCGCATTCAAAAAATCTTGCAAATCTGTGCTTCCTTCCTTTCTCCTGGGATTTCTGGGGCTCTCTTTCAACATCAAGTGCAGATAACTGTCTCCTTTATTCAGACAGAGATCAGTTTATTTCTGACAGTCTTTCTTGTTGTATAATGGCATCTTCTGAGTTTACAGTAATCCATCCTTGGGGGAAATTTCTCATGATACAGGATGTACAAGGGGAGTGAGACACCAGGACACTTGAGAACTGGATGTTCTAAGGTGTATCGAAACAGTCCATCCTCCAGGAAAGATGGTTAAGAGCCATCTTTTCTAAGCCAGCAATTTTCAACCTGTGTGTGGAAACTCCTTTGGACATTGAAAGATAGGCTTCACAGATCACCAAAGACCACCTGCAAATCAGATACATACATTATGATTTATAAAAATAGCAAATGTACAGTCATTATGCAGCAATGGAAATAATTTTACGGGTTGAGGGTTACCACAACATGAGGAGTTGTGTTAAAGCTTTGCAGCGTTAGGAATGTTGAGAATCACTGCTCTCCGCTGAGCTGATTAAAAAAGACAGAGACTCTGCAATGTGGAAGACACAGAGATCAGCCAAGCCATCTAAAAGAAGCAAAAAAAAAAAAAACAGCTTGATCCTTAGAAGAAACACAGGCCTGCCAAGCTACCTAAAAGAAGCTCACACACAGCAACTGAGCAACCGAGAAAGGGTACCCTTCCACCTGTTACTCTGACTCCAGGCTGCTCAATGTGCTCCAGGTTTCCAGCTTCCATAAACTGTCACCATGCACGGGAGGGCTTTGGTGATGCAGCCATCTTTTTGTCATTTCTGCTCCTGTAAGCAATCCTTCACCCATATTCCTGTAAGGAACCCAGTAAAACTTACTGAACCAGTAAGTTGGACTTGGTGCTATTCAAACATTGACTAGTTGTTGGAACCCCACCTGGAGTAAATGGATTCTTGCTTATGTCTCCCCAGGAAGAGTGTCACACACATTTTTTATCTACCTAAAGTGCAGTGAAGAAGGCAGCAGATGATACACTTTGCTACCAAAAGCTTCATTTTCTATCAGTAGTAGAGAAGGATTTCATGGTAGAGAATCCTCACACCCCTTTCTTTGTTCTTTTTACTCCAGACTGTTCCTAGACTTCTTTCAGAAACTTTTCTATTTTTTTTAAATTGTTTTAATTGAGTTATACATTTTTGTTCGTTCCCCTCTCTTCCTCCCCTCCCACTTTCTATCCTCTCCTGCGAACCCCCACACTCACAATTTACTCAGAGGATCTTATCTTTCACCCCTTTCTATATAGTTCCATGTATGTCTCTCTGAAGGTCCTCTTTGTTGTCTAGGTTCTCTGGGATTGTGGAATGTAGGTTGGGTTTTCTTCACTTTCTGTCTATAAGCCACTTATGAGTGAGTACATATTCTTCTGGAATAAAGTCAGCATCTTTTCTAACATCTATTACTTTTCCTTATGTTCTTTGAAAAAGGAGCGGAACAGTAGTACCCCACTGTCTTAGTCAGTGTTCTGTTGCTGGGAAGAGACACCATGACCGAGGCAACTCTTATAAAAGAAACCACAAGGTCACACCTCTTAATTCTTCTCAAGTAGTGCCTCTCCCTGATGACTAAGAATTTTAAGTATATGAGCCTGGGGGACCATTTTTATTCAAACTATCACTCTCCATTCCTTGGCCCCATAAGCTTATAACCATATCATATTGCAAAATGCATTTAGTCCAACTTCTAAGTCCCCATAGTCTTCTGTAGTCTCAACATTGCTTAAAAGTAAGAAGTTCAAAGTCTTTTCTGAGACTCAAGGCAGTCCTTTAGCTGGGACCCAATGTAAAAGCAAAATCTAAAAGCAGATCACACGCTTCCAACATATAATGGCATGGAAGATGCATTACCATTCCAAAAGGAAGGAAAAGAAGCAAAGTGAGGCAATACAGAACCAAAGAAGACTTCATGCAATGGCTCCTCTGGGGCTCCATGCAGGACCCATGTCAGGCCTCAAAAGCTTTCATTAGCCATAGAAAGTTTTGCAACCCCTTACCTGTATTCTTGACTCTGAAGCCTGCACCATGTGGCTAAAGCTACTCAGATCTGCTACTTTCTGGGGTTGGAATTGACTCCCTCATTCCATGACATTTGTACCAGCTTTCTGTTGATTTCCTTCACTACTTAAGCTTCCATTCAACTTCTTTGCACAAGGGGAAGCTGGCCTTGGGGGAATCTTGCCCTGAGGTCACCACTTCCTTTATTCCATTTAGCAACAGTTTAACAGCTTTTTTTAAAACTCTCTCTCTCTCTCTCTCTCTCTCTCTCTCTCTCTCTCTCTCT
>LOJH01004453.1:0-19841 GCA_001685095.1 Ellobius talpinus | reverse complement strand
CTCTCTCTCTCTCTCTCTCTCTCTCTCTCTCTCTCTCTCTCTCTCTCCTTGAGCACTGAACTTAGCTCCAGCATTTAATTTTCTGGCACTGCTTTTTCTTTTCAAAATGTATAATTCATAGTTTTCCTTGATCAGCTTGCTCCTTTTCATTGTAGATCCACATAAGACTGACCACCAATAACCATGTGAGACACTGAATACTGGGCTATATTGAATAATACAATGAAATTAATTTAAAGGTCTTCAATTTAGGAAAAGGATAAAAGGTAGCTACATTCTTTGCCAAAATATCACAAGAATGGTCTCTTGGTCACTTAATAGTATTATTCTCCTCTGAAACTTTTTGATCTCTGCCTCCACATTAAAAATTGCCTTTTAACACCCTAACAGACAAGCTGACCTTGAAATCACAGAGCCTCTCCCTCCTAAGTTCTTGATTTAAGGGTAGCTTTTAAGTATTTACTCTAGTATTTTTAATTGTGTGTGATTGTGTAATTATGTTTCAAATTATGTGCACATTAATACAGTACCCATGGAGGCCAGGGCTTTCATATCCCTTGGAGCTAGAGTTACAGGAGGTTGTGAGCCTCCTCATGTGGGTTCTAGGAACAGCACTCTGGTCCTCTACCAGAGCATTACTTGCTCTAAATAGCTCATATGCCTCTTTAAACCCTCTTGGTATATTTGCAAATGCTCAAGTTTTAAAAATTATGGGCATTATTTAGCTTTTAATTGGTGTATAATAACTAATATATTAATGAAATGCAATATGATGTTCATATATATTATATATCGGGTAATGTCTTAAGCAACATTTATGAATTTCTGATTTCACTGGTCAATACAAGTATAAGAGGGACAATAAACAAGCATTCTAGCCAGGTGCGGAGAAATGGCTTGCAGTAGGATAATATTTTATTATTTCCATAATGCCAATTAGGATAGACTATCTTACTGCTTTTGATGTAAGGGAAGGATTCCAAATTAAAATTTCTATTAGACTAACCATTAATAAAGCAAAATTCACATTAAATTGAAATTCTATTAAATCCAGGAAACCTGCAGACATATTTAGAATGTAAGTATGAACTTAGGTAAAGAATTGAACATAGAAAAGCTTAATGAACAACCAAAATCTGCATGTTCAGAATGACTCCTAAGGGACCTTTATTCTTCATAGGATTAATTTTTAACTATGCTTAAACTTATTTATCCCTAGCTAATCCCCAAAAGATTCATAAAGCAAAGATTCTGTTTAATTATTTATTTGTGATAGTCACTGCTCAGGTGATGTGACATTGGCCATAGATGGCCTTCCTATATGCTACATGCCCATGTATAACAAGGTACATATTCGTAACAGGAGATTAGCTGGGATCACATTTACATGTTCCTCTTAATAGCCCTATACAGAATACTATATACAGCATAACATCTCTTGTAGAGTTAGGGTATAACTTTTTTTACATAAAATAATTTTACTATATTTCCCCTCCTCACCTCATCTAGATTCTCACCCACTTCTCTACACATCCACGTTCATGTCCTTTCTCTCTGTCAAAGAGAATAAAAAGAAGAGAAAAGAAAGAAAATCAAAACAGACAAGTAAGCAAAAATTATAAGAAAGGTAAGAAGATAAAAAAAACCCAATACAAAAAGCACTGAAGAAATGGAGTCCCTTTTATGTCGGACAACTACTAGGAGTGTAGTAGATATACGGGTATCACTACAATAAAGAAAACTGATTTTCCTTACTCAGCAACTTCAATTACCAATAAATTATAGACAGGGGTATGATGTATTCTCTATATCAGATTCTCAGTACTGATGTTTTGTCTAGCATTTGTGCTTGATGTCATAGTGTCTGTGAGGTCGTATGTATATCAGTTATGATTCTGGAAGACCCTGTTTTCTTGGAGTCATCTACCACCTCTGGATTTCAAAATCTTTCTGCCTCCTCTTCTACACAGATCCCTGGGTTTTAAGGGTAGGGGATGATAAAAGCATTACATTTAGAACTGAGTGCTCCTAAGTTTCTTTTTTTTCTCATAAGGACATCATGGAAGAGCTGCCTAAATTCTCCATTAGTTTGGCTTTTCTGGAACTATTTTTGAGGCTCCATGTCAGCACACTAATTTTTACTCCTTATGCTCTCGTCCCTTCATATAATTTTCACTTCAATAGAAATGAACACGGTTCAACTTCTTAAACTTTTATTAGATTTTATTCATTTGGTGGGGGCTAAGTGACAGGGTGTGCAGGTACCTCTGTGCATGCAAGGAGGTCAGAGAACAATCAAAGAGAATCAATTTGCTCTTGACGTTAATAATGCGGGTTCCAAGCTGGAACTCGGGTCGTCGGCACTGAGCCATTTCTCTAGCCTATGATAACTTTTTAAATTAATATATTTAAATGTGAGCTTTAGAATCTCAGAACATAGAAAGAACCTATCCCTCTATACTGTCAAAGAGTAACTATATTTCTCGCATAGTGCTTCAAATGATAAAGATACTACTGTGTTCTGTCGAAGCAGAGTAGCTAGTTTTGGCAATTTGACACAAGCTAGGGTCCTCTTGTAAGAAGGAACCTAAATTGAAAAAATGTTTCAAAACAGATTAGTTTTTCCAAGACTTTGGTTAACTTTCTTTATTAGTAATTGAAGGGTAAAAACTAGTCTATATTGACTGGTACCACTCCTATAAGAAATCAGGCTGACCAAGCCATGGAGAGCAAGCCAATGAGCAGCATTTCTCCACGGTCTCTGGTTCAGTTTTTAATATTACCTTCTCTCACTGGACTTTGAGACTGGATATGTAAGTCAAACAAGCTCCCTTCTTCACAAGCTGTTTTGTTTTTTTTTCTTTGCTCATAGTTTGATCACAGCAATAATATACCAACAAAGAAAAAAATGGTGAGGGGAGATAAGTTAGAGAAAATTAACCTGTTAAAAAGGGAATTTAATTTGAACTACGTAGTTTTTGTGGTTTCTGGTGATAGAGTTGGAAAGGATTAACTTTTCTCTTATAACATTTCTGTTTTCTTCTGAGGATTTCCAGACCTCTGCTCTTAGCATTTATACTCAAATACCCTAGTGTCCTCTGTTTTATTTTGTCCCTGGTCTTATTTCTACCAATAAGAAGATGTGACAAATTACCTTGGATTGGATTCAACAAATTTTATAACCGTTTGAACAGATCTGGTCATTGAATAAATTAGTTTTACACTTGTCTGACTCTACTACGTACTGAACTATTGCGGGGAAAAAGTCATCTTTACATGGGGGGGTGGTCAAGCACTAATATTCATTTTCAAGGTCAAACTATTCTTTATCTTATGTGACAAGAATTTATATCCATGAATCAAAACAATAACTGTAAATCCTACACCACCCTTCCTTGTTGTTAAGGTGTAGCCTGATAGCTTCAAAAAGGAGAATGATACTTCTAAGAAAGTTCTTTTTCCTGCATGAGTAAAGAGGGCTTCCTAAATTTGATTTATGTATGTATTTCATAGAGCCTTTTAGCCTATATGATTTTTCAAATAGATCAATTGTGTCTGCAAAGCATGAATGCAAGAAGCTTATTCATCAGTTCTAATAACTCAGAAATCACTGAACTCTTTCATAAGTACTAGGGATGATCTTCAGAGTTTCTATTCACCCAAGCCACTGGGAATCGTAATCGCTATTGGAGTTCCTAAGTTCTCAAAACCAACAGTTACTTGGAAGAAAAAAATGTCTCACCTTAGTAAGTGGGAGTTCGATAAAAATACATAGAAATTCTAAGACACGTAATTGAAATATAAATCAGAATTTATTCTGTGCACCACATTTGTATGGATATCAAGGATAAATTGTATTCTCATTCTATCTTTCCATCTTTTGGTTTAGTCATGTTTGAGCATGTGGAAATTCCTATAAATGCAAATATTTCCTGTGCTTGAGAATAAGAGAATAAAAAGTCTAAGGAAGTAAATGCATTGTGCTATATAGAATTTAAAGTAAATATTACATAAAGAGAACATAATTCATTCTTTGTTTTTCCTACTAGATAAGAAAAAAGCCATAGTGAAACAATTTAAGATATGGTAGTTATAATACATTTAGCATAATGGCTTAAACACATTTACTCTGTAGGAAATATTCCTATGATAATAAGGCAATGTGAAAAATTGCCTGTGATAAAAATAAAATATGAATGCAAAGATAACTCAGAATCTATCATACCACAATATAAGATGCAATGCAATATCATAAAATACATTTATTCATAATATATACAATGTGAAATATTATTAAGTAAATATCAGTAGGTAATTCCATTGGGTACTTTATGGTTGTTTTCAAAAGTAATAAACTGAGTATTTAATAAGTTCAAAGTCTTTTGCCCCATTCTCCTGCCTCGGGTTTTGAATTTAAAGGCCCTTACATCTTCTAAAGCCAGCATGCAAATAAGCACTAGCTTAGCCATCCAAACACATTAATCCACTGCTGCACATACTGTCTGAGTGCATTCAGGCTCTACTGATAATGCTAACTTTGTGACTGCATGTGAAATCGTGGCAGAGAAAGTTTGCCAACCAGAATGCTCAGATATGAGGCTATTTCAACAGCTTTATTAGCACCCCTGCTGTGGCAAATGGCATTCTTTGCCCACTTGGGATCCACTTGCTTTTTGTGTCTTGCTTATAGTAACCTGCCTTGGCTCACCGTGGATGATGTATAATGATTGGTATAACTCAATGAACAGAATTCTGCTCCTTGCTTTGACATTCCCCCCTTAAACATAATAAAAATAAAGTTGATCTCAAGACCCAGATAAGTTAATGAGGCTCAGGAGAAAGCCTTTTGGCAGGAATGGGGTGTCTCTCCTGGTAAATCAGTGCTGACACAAGCTGTACCTTCCTCATTTGTGAGGGGAACAAAGCCATGGTGTCTGACTCTGCGGCAACCATCTTGAGACACGGTGTAGAGCAAAATGAGAGAGGATGTGAGCATGCCAATTAAAGCAGTTTGTAAAGATAGAAAAATTAATTCCTAATCCTCACATAGCTTCATTTTCTTGACAAAAGTTATCTGATTTACAAGGGCAATTTCTGACACTTTTCCCCCAGATTAAATGCTATGCATTTACAACTACACAGGAGACTTCTTCATCATGATAAATTTTACAGGACAATTCTCCTGAGATTCTGAGATTCAGGGGCTTATATCCTGAATTCAGGAGTAAAAGGTAAACCTCTCAGTAGATCCAAAGCCTACATTGTGCTAGAGCTGTTTGCTTGGTGTTGTCATGTTTTCCACTTCCCTGGCCAAGTTTATCTCTTTTATTCTTCTCTAAGCAGAAGCTAAATACATCCAAAAATCTCTGACCAAGGGATTCTGAAAACATTAAAACATAAATAAAAATATCCCATTTCAGACTTCATTGGGGAAGAATTTCTTGATATCTAAGCCTAAATCTGTAGTCCTTGGCTGCTCTAAGTAGTCCATTCTTACATTTAGATGGGTGTGTCATATAACATCAAAAAAAATAAGAATAGTCTAAGAAGAGTCATCATTATATTCAGAGTTTATCATCAAGTGTCTGAACAGTGAAGCCATTCTTCCTGAACTCTGAGCCTCTCAATACAAGTGTTCACAGACTCTGCAGACATTTATACCGTACAGTTAAAATGTTTGATATTTGAATTACCGGATCACACACAGACAGAGGCTGTTTAAAAGTTGTAGCTAACATTTCATGCCATGAGTACAGAGACTGTAACTTACCGGTTTTAGAATTGTTATAATGGCTCACATATATACTCCTTCAATTTCTGATTTGGGCTCAACATGTTGGTTACACATCACTGCATCATCTTTAGATACTTGACATACCCCAAGAATGTTTCTCTTCCAGAAAGTAAGTATGAGGCTGGAGAAGGCATGTCAATCTCTCTCTTTACAAGGAAGACTCATTCTAAGAATCTATGAGTAGTAGATTCTGCAGTGGGTGCTTGGCCAGAGCTGGATCATGTGCTTTTAAAAGACATATTGATGTGTAACAGCAGAATCTGACTTTTAAAGAATGAACTAGACCTTGTTGTCTATGACATTAAACAAAGACTATGGAAACAAATACTGTTGCTTGAATGTGAGATTCTCTGACACTAATTTTTAATATCCTTTCTTTCTTTCTTTCTTTCTTTCTTTCTTTTTTCTTTCTTTCTTCCTTCCTTCCTTCCTTCCTTTCTTCCTCCCTTCTTCCCTCCCTCTATTCGTCTTTCTCCCTCCTTCTTCCTACCTTCCTTTCTTCCTCTTCTTAAGGGATCAGTAATAACATAATATATTAGTTTCTGATTCATGAAGCAAGGTTCCACAAGCAGTGTGACTTAACATCACAGACATTTATTCCTCACATTTCTAAAACCAAACATGAGAAATCATTTGTCAGGTTCCCTATGTTGCCACACAACCTCCAGAGGAGAATTTGTTTCAAGCCCTTTTCTTAGCTCGCAAGTCTTGGCTTGTAGATGCATCATTCCAATCTGTATCTCTGATCACATAGTGTGTTCCCTATAAATTTTGTCTCTGTATCATTTATCGTCTTATACGGAAATCGATGACATTGGATTAGAGCCTAGTATCCTGATTCTAACTTGATTGTGTCTGCAAAAACTCTATTTTCTCTTTGAACAACTTTTCAGCCACGGCTATCGGGACTTAACACTTCAATATTTGGTTTTGCAGTACACATTCAGCACGTGACACTGAAAGATCGGATGGAATCCTAGAGATACAGAATGAGGGAAATGGCCCTGTGAAGGCCTTTTTGAAAATGCAGATGTTAGGCAACAGTGTATAGTGTTGTCAGAGCACTGGCCATGAGAGAAACCTGCTCATGTTCTTAATTTACTTCTTTTCTCAATGGTTAAATTTTTATGACTGACAGTGAGATTGACTGTTCTATCACCATGCCTTCCCTGGACAGGGAAAGTAGAAACTGAGAAAGGACTTTGTTCGTTATGTCACCAAATATTTATGCAATAGTGAAAGGAGAGATCGAAAAGGAATATCTAGATGTGGAAGCAGAAGAAACATGATGTTGTTGAAGTAAGAGAGAGAATATGTGATGCAGGGATAAGTCAGTTATAATATTATTTTTATTTTCATATTTATAGTGGTAAGAATTGAAAACAAGTCTTTGTGATGACACATGTTACTCTGATTGTCTGCATCCCTAAAGTGGTTAAGCCATGTCTCTGTTATCTGTTCCACCTGATTTCAACTGATTCCTATCCCTCTTCCACAATGGGCATGAGAAAATTAAATGATCTTTGACCCTCTGGAACAGCTAGATCATGAGACCCTTTAGAAGACGCACAAGCACTACAGGAGACAGAAAGCCTCTCACAGTATGTAACAAGAATTGATAGCAGGCACTAACAAACTCCTTATCCCAACGAGCAGCAATAATATCATAGCCCTGATGGTATATTATGTTCAGTTCTTGAATGTTTGTGAACAGAACCTAGGGAGGAATACACACATGTAGATAAAAGCATCTTTCACCAGCAATGGAAACTGCACTATAGTTAAAAATTGAAACTCTAATGACCATCTTTAAATAGATCTTATCAATGTAGCAAAAACTGCCAAATATTATTTACCTATTGAACACTCTTGTGGATAAAGCATTGGGTGTGGATTTGGAACACTTACTGAAATAAGTCAAAATTTCTGCTATTAAAATATGTAAACTATTTGAGTGGAAAAGGAGAAATAAGCTTTAATTTGGGGCAGATAGAGAGCAGCCATTGGAGGTTTGAGTAACACTGGAAGTAAACAGAGAAATATTTATTTTTCTTGAGCAGTAAACAAGGAAATCTTTGCTGATCAAATAAAGTTTTGAAATAGCATATTGAATCAATTAATGAGATCTAGTTTTGCTGTTTTCTTTTGTTTGTGGTAAAAGAATGATATTGAAAGAAGAAAGCATTTATGCAATACTTTGAAATAAGTATTGGGCGAAAGCAGCTGTTGGACCTTGCTCTTTGATCTTCTGTCATTTTCTTTGTATAAACTGGAATTTATCTCACCATTGACTCACACATTTCTCAACGCCAACTAAAAGAATCTTTTTTAGTTTTTTAAAGTTCTACCATTTAACTATCCACAAAGCTCATCAGAAGGTCACGAAAGTGAAGGACAAAGATGTTATGAGACATCATGCAAACAGCAAGCCTTGATCCGTATATTGAAGAAGAAAATTAAAACGGTGTTTGTGGTGGCTGTTGACATACAATAGCTTTGCAAGGACCAGAAGGGACAGTTGCTTTGTTTTCATCTATTGCCCTGGGTTGATATGCATCTTTGTGGTGAATGCTTATATGCTTTATTGAGTTACGTGTCTCTAAACTTTTTTTTACATAAAATAAGACCAAGAAGGTGAGTGAAAAATTTAATTTAGCTTGTATGAGCACTTATTTCCTTGAACTATTTGTCAATATGCATTTCAGCAACAAATACAGTGGAAATCAAAGGATGGGGAGAAAATAATACTTTAGAAAACATAGTTGAGTTTGGGTGGAAAGGTAGTTAGGTTGATATATGACAGCATTGTGAAAAATAAAAAGCTAAGTCACTCCAGTTACAAAGCCCAAAGCCTTTTACTTATAAATTCCCTTGTGTTTAGTTAGGAGTTCACATATTTTCAAAGGCACTCCTGTGTAAATTAGAATCCTCTCCAGATGTTTTGGCACTGTAAATAGACAGGATAAAATTTCAATTTTAATGAATTTTATTTCAGTTTTTCCTTTCTACTTATATGACAAAGAACTCATCTGACTTTCTAATGAATGTTTAGCTCATCCAACACCAACTTGCCATTTGTCATGTCTCTTTTTCTTGGTAAATTCTTGGTAAGTTTAGGTGTGTTTAGACTTGAGGTAGCTAGGAGATTTAAGAAAGAAACTTCGAATCAGCGGGACAGAGACACTCTGGGTAGAATACAAAATCCTCTGTGTCAAGTTCCTTACAGAACACTGAAGACTTGAAGGCCAGAAACAAAATCATGAATAAATACAGCAGCTGCTGATCAGAATAGATAACCTGACATTCCAGGCTTGGAATCCATGGCTTTGAGTCAGCTGTAAATCCCATGTCATTTTCCTGCTTTTCCAAAGAGTAAGTTTAAGAACTGACTCCACAGGCCTCTTGCAACTCAGCTTCGGGATTAATTGGATCAGAGTAGAGAATTACATTTGCTTTGTAAACTTACATTTCCATGATAATTTTCTTCTACTGTTCTGCCATTAAGTTACAAAACCCTTGAACCTAAGATAAGATGGAGTGAAGAGTTATATAGATTTTCCCCTTTTGAAAGCGCTGGCATCTACAATATTTATAACATTTAGTCATATCAAATAAGGAAGGAGCACTACTCTGAGATTTTTAGGTTTTATGATCAGACTATGATTACTCGAGTCCCCAGAGTGGATTAGGCACCATACTCTTTTCATGTCTCTTTAAACATACAGAAGTTAAGCAATCCAGAGAACAATACTGAGTGAGCAGCTTTACCTCCTTCCTTATTAATAAATATTAGCTCCTACAATACAATCTCTAAAGACGGACTCTAAATCTCATGATCTCTTCTTTCTAGAAATTTCATTCTTTCTGCATGTAAAAGCAAAATTCTTACACAAAGGCAACAGTCAAAAGCACTGTAGAGTACCCCGATGTTCATGTTTGAGAGCCTTCATGGGACAGCCATTGGCTTGGTAACTGACGCACATGAAGCCAAGTAAATAAATAAGAAATGTTATAAATAGTAAGCTATGGTGTGACTGCACAAGGAAATATAACTTAGGGCCCCTTTTCTTCTACGTAATTAAAAAGTAGCTTTTGATTTTAGAAAACTCACACCATAGAACTGTATTTTGACTCAGGAAAATATAGAAATTCATCATGAATAGTAACAATTTACAGCATACTATGATTTAGCAAATGTTATCCAGTATATAGAATTCTATGCCCTGAAATAAATATTACTGTGTTGGCTGTACCAGTGTCACACTAAGTAAACCCAAGTGTAATATATTTACTGGGATCATACTCTTTTGTAATTTTACAATGTGATTCATTTTAGATTAATAAATGTATATTAAAATTGAAGCAATCAAGACAAATGCATGCTTTTTCCAAAAATGAAATGACTCTTTATTTATGATAGGTCAAAACCTTTAAAGAGCTTAGCAAATATCCTCATGGCTGTGCTCTTTGAAGACCACTGTTAAAGTGCATGAAGTTGCCACTGCTTAAAGTCATAACTTGAAGTCATAAGCTACTCAATAATACTGTGATACTGTGTTGAAAGATCATGACTTTAAGCTATTTTTTAGTTCTTCCATCAATTCTATTATTTAATTTGAATTTATGAATTTCAAAAGGAGGTTTTGAAAACTGGATTGTAAAACAGGCTTCAAATCAGCAGGCCTTTTGAAATACCCTTGGTTTTTACTTCATTGCAACTTCATTTGCTTCTTGCATTATACTGTTATTTTGTTAAATTTTGCATTTGAAATGTAATTGCCTATTCAGTAATTCCTGCCATTAGTCAGATTTCTTCAATGGCATAAATATTGATTCGCTTTTGCATTGACTGATAAAAAGAGTTTTTATAACTGAAAGAAGCAAAAAAAAATGGAAAGGAAGGAAAATACAAAACCAAAATACTGTTGAAAAGCCTGTTCAAGATGTTTTTATTTGGGAAAAAGATGTTTATAATTTTTTAATATGCCAATTTACTACAAACAATGAATTTGAGTTGTTTAGGCAAAATCTGGAAAGATTCTTTTTCGGGAGATTGCTTGCTTGTATTTGTTTGCATTTAAATACAAGAAATTCAGCCCAGGGTTTTGCACAAGCTAGGCAAGTCCTGAACACAAAACCATATCACTAACTCATTGTAGAATCATGCCAAATTCAATCCGTAATAAGGGCTCATTCAGTTTTTGTGTGTTTTGTAGCAATAACACCTGAAAAAAATGATTAAACAAACTGATAAATAAAATAAAGGCAGTTTTTTTATTTGATTATATGAGCAAGTCCTTTAGCAACTGTATAGTCAGAGTAGTGTGTGACTCAATATCCAGAGACTTTCTCTAGTCCTAAACCATGAGCTCATTTCTTTCATATCTGGGACAGCTTAGGAAAACAGATAGATTTTCCTCAATCCATTAATTTCCCGACTGGATATCAGTATCTCTCAACCTTGGTCTTCTTGGCACTTTTTACTTTTAACTCTCTGATTCTTCTTGGTGGTTGGGGAAGAGCAAATGGGGCCCAGTGCACTGTAGGGTAATTCAGCAACTTCTCTGGCTTTACCAACCGCATAGTAGTACCATCTACCTGTTGGGGACACTCAAGAATGTTTCCAGGAATTATGACATGTCTACTCTCAGGTGAGAATTCCCATTTGTTAACTATTATATCATCAATTACATACCTTCTATACTTTTAAGCATATTGTATTTTAAACTGAGGTTAACTATCCAAATCTCTGTAATAGAGTGGAATTAGTTTCTCCAAACAGGAAGAAGAACATTTAACAAAGAACCACAAAAACAATTAAGGAAAGGTTAGACCTTACACTTTTGTCCGCTAATTCTGACAAGTGTAGAAGGTGAGTCAGTGTTTTACATGACGGCTGCCTCCATTATCATGTACTGTACCCTATTTGCACGTATTTAGCCACTGGCTCAGGACTTCAAGAACTTGACTCATGGTGGGTCAGAGCACCATGACTCTGAATTGTTCTTAAACAAATTCTCCATTGCATTAGGCACGAATAAGCTTGTCTTTAATGTCAGACATGCCTATGGTATTATCGCTCCTCATTTTCTTCCGGAATATGCGTGACACAGAGAAGAGAAGGCAGCACTTCTGTACGATCCTGCTCCTGGACTCTGCCTTCCTCATACGGGATTCCACACTTGTCCCCAATCATGTTGATTCACTCAGTTCAGGGAGCTGGGGAGCAAGGTTAAAGGATATCTGAGCTGTTTATGTTAGCCGTACAATAAAATGAACTGAATTAAACAAAATGCAGCAACATTGATAGCAGTGGCTTCTAAATGAAAGTCCCAGGAGGGACTCCTTTGGCTCAACTTTGGAGTTTGTCTGAAATACAGTTGTCAGATGCTACCTTAGAGCAACCAAGTTAGAATCTGGGGTATGTCCTAATAATCTGCTTAGGCTTGTCCTCCAGGTAAATCTGATAATCACAGCAGCATACATACTTCATTTCTAGGAGTTTTGTGTGGTTTACCCACAAAAATTGGATGTACCTTTTCATATTTTTCCTTTAGCTCTCAGTGTGGTAATGGGGACTGCCAATTCAATGCTTCAAGCAATTGACTGATGGTGAAACAGTATAGCAATACCATCTCCTAAGCTCATATACCCCACCTCCCTTTTGCCTTTCCTTTTTCTCTTTTCTTTTGGTTTCCTTTCTTTTTTCTTTGCTTTCTTCTTTCTCTGCTTACAAAAGGCTAAAACCCTTTTTTCCCTTTAACACCGTAAATTGGCAGTAATTGACAGCCTGACTGGGAGCTGGGCTATAATTCCAAGTTTGAAGGAGCCAGGGACATGAACTCCTGTTTCACTTTTTAAGATGGATGTTAGATCTGGAGCAAGGAACACTGGGGTAAAGAGTTCCCTGGAAACGCAGACTGAAGACTATTGCCCGTACCCTTTGCTTTCTGAACACTGAGTTCAGGATGAGGGCTGCCAAATGAATATACCTCTCACCAGCATTGCAGACATTTTTCTTTTTAACCTACACCTGAATGACCCAGAAAGGGTAATGTCCAATGACAAATTTAGCCACACTGGCTGAACAAAAAAAACTCCAAATGTTCTCACCACCTCAACGAAACAGTACAAGAGACTCTCAGCCAAGCTAAAACTCCATTTAGCCCAAGGAAAATAACAGCATCATCTTCCCAATTACAAGCTGTTTCAGAGTCTTTAACACAAGTCTTCATGTTTTGGTGATTACCAACCAGAAAACTGTCAACAGCAGCCATTACATGCATACAATTTCCAATGCCATCAGATGCCAATCCATGCTTTGTCCTGCCAACGAAAGCTTCTTCAGCATCTATCATAGCTAAGATTACCGTGTACAAAATTAGATAACATGATCCTTGGTACAAAAATGCTGGTGGGGTTGTCAAGGAAACCATAAGCCAATAGTTACTTAAGAGCCTAATACCATAGCCAAGTATGTGTGATGTAACAAAATAAACTTAACTCTAGTTTTTTTAAAGATAGCATGTATGATATTTAATGATATACTGTTCATATTTTAATCTTACAGCCTCTATCTTGATATGCCTACTAAGTTTTTTGTATTTCCTAACAGGAGCTCAAAAATACAGAAAAAAAATAAGTGTGTGGACTTCATATTCAAGATACTTTTCATCAACCCCTATCTATCCTTTCTTACTTTGTCAGTTAGCCTTTCTAGAGCATGCACAAATCTGGAACATTTTTC
Source organism: Ellobius talpinus (assembly GCA_001685095.1). Lineage (NCBI taxonomy): Eukaryota > Metazoa > Chordata > Mammalia > Rodentia > Cricetidae > Ellobius > Ellobius talpinus. The sequence goes on along the minus strand of LOJH01004453.1, from coordinate 6,300 downwards.
CATCATTTCATTTCCAAGTATCAGAGCAGTACACTCATTTTCAAGTTTGAAGCCATCCGACAGGTTTTGTAACCATGGGAGGAACACTAAGAAAGCACCACCTACGAGGTAAAGGTTACCATAGATTAAGGACTGGGGAGGAGCCTGAAGAGAAACTACATTGGAGCAGAGTCTGAATCATTGCTTCCCATAGAAAAGTAGCAAGGCTCTCTTTAAAGAGTTGTATTAAAAGTCGCAGGATTGAGTATTTGATGACATAGTTTCACTTTGAGAAGCAGTTCACTAGGTGGTCCAGCTCAGGCAAAAGCATCTTCCTTTACTTGTTTACATGCTACTGTTCTCTTTCTATTTATAACTCTGTCTTGTTAACTCTACCACAAACCACAAATCAAGCTATACCATTCAAGTAAAAGATAAGATCACTTCTCTTATTACATGCTAAAATATGCTAATCCCTTTTCTCATTTCCATTTTTGCCTCAACAGTTTGTACTTTACAGGAAATGTAAAACAATTGTTTAAAGGAGAAAGAAGTAAATCTACTTCTTAAAACACATCTCTGGCTTTCTTCGCTCTTAGACTAAAATTCCAAACAATAACACTTAAGGCAATGATGACTGCTATGCCCAGATTACATATGAAAGAACCAAATTCAATTTTGTTGTGAACGTATGATAGGCAGGAGGCTGAGCCCAGCCAGGGTAAATGTACATAATTAATCGGCTGCATATTTCCGGCCCTCCTGTGTGCTGTGTTTATAGCATTACTGCACAGACATGACAAGGCACATAAAACTAATTATGAGATAATCATGCCAAGAGCTGTCAGATAAAAGTATTAATAATGATCCTCACAAGATCAGTAACTCAAATTTGCCAAGCACACATACTGAAGACCTGTAGACTCAAGGCATTGTACAATGTTACTTTTGATTTTCATAGCAAAGCTCATTCAATTTCTCTGAACAACAGAGTAATATTTAACCATAAGTAAGAAACTTATGGAATTAAAAATACTACAGTCAAGGTATGCCCTCTTGATATGTAATTTGGAGAGAATTTAGTAATTCTAAGCCCTAGCTTTTCATGCTCTTGATTTTCTAATATTTGGCCATGTAACTTCACTGAATATAAAACAACAGTAATATGAACCATAATATATTAAAACAGTTAATGTTGCATTATAGATATAGTTACATATGATGTTGTGTTAAGTATACTTAATAAGCTGGATTTTAGTTAATTTAAGTCACTGGCAATTTCAGTGACTCTCTTCAAATCAATAAAAAAGAGACCTTTTAGAGATATAAAATATTGTGTTGATTGAATAACGTGTATTTTGTTCTCTTCAATATTATTCATTTTATTAAAGCATTTCATGGAGACAGTTCAGTTGAACTCAATTTATTTGTAATTCATTTCCATCAGTGCTCAATCAGAGAGGCAAAAGCAATAGGAGATCAAGATATAAATAGATATAAATAGAACATTGGATAGATGGATAGACAGATTAATGACAGGTAAGGAGAATTTGACCTTTTGTAATTGTGGGGTAGTGTAGTCTCTACAAGATTCCAGCCTTTGCCTCTGGTCTTGAAACCTGATGTTTATAGCAAAGGTACTTGGATAAGAAAGATGGAAAAGGGAAGCTTAAAGCAGTCCAACACCCATATGCATAAACTCCAGCCATGGATAATTTATTGTAATGCACTCTATTCCTTGGCACTTAACATGATAATATGTGGGCCCCAAAGAAGGTGAATTCTTGCTATGTAACAAACAAAAGTGCTGCGTTCAAAAGTCAGAGAACTTGAAAGAATATATGAGGGGGTTCATTAGGAGTAGGTCTACATGGGTGTCTCTTACCAATAATGGATGTGCTCTGACTCTTTAAACTCAAGATCCTAATTAGAAACCTTATCATTTAGATGTTGATATGCAAATTTAAACCAATGTATTATGTTTGGTAAGGGGAACAGAGGCAGGACTATAATCAACATTTTGGTTAATGGATGTATTAACAAAATATATATTGAAGATAAAGGTTAGAGTCCTTTCTTGACTAACTGATCACACGGCATTAATCTGTATTTATAGTTACATTCTTTCTTTCTTAGTGTCATATTCTCTTTTTTCCAAACTAGTACCTCAGAAGGTTACACTAATCTTTTCATCTATTTTAATTATGGAAACTTTGAGACCTTAGATCATTCTAGAATAATCTCTTCATAAAGACCCACTCCTCTTACCTGCACTGTGAAGTAGTTGACTGACTGGTTCTTGATCATCAAGGCCATTCACTCTAGCAAGTACAACAGCTCTTTGACCATTGATTAAGAGATATATGCCCAAAGTAGAATATTGCCCCTGGCCTTCAATGTAAAAAGACACAGTAGGGGCCACATCAAAGACTTGAAAGATGAATTCAACTCTTCTATCAAGCTGGCTTCCTTAGTACAAAGGGGGCAGGCATAGAACAGTAAGATATGTAAATATGGGTATATTGCTATGCTTTATTTTCTTTAAAGATAAAATTCTTATTAAAATGGTAATATTAATCAGTTAAACAGTCTATATAAACATAGCCAGAGGTGCATTCCAAATAGCAAGGTAAATTCATATTTGGAATTATATCTATGTAAACAAAAACAAAATGTTGTCAACCTATGGTGGAAGTGTCCCATTATAATCAGTCTGGCAAGAGGTCGCTATCTGATATTTTAGAGAATGATGTATGTTTATTGTTTCTAACAGATACGAAATACACGGCATAAGCTTGTTAGTCATGAATGGTTAGCAACCCATGTTGCAGATACATTAAACTCTACCTCTACTCTAATGGTTATTTTGTTAATGAGCCCAGTGTTCAATAGTAAGCATGGCTATGGCTAGGGAAAGAGTCAGTAATAAAAACCGCAGGTTCTCACTGGAGCCCTGCATGAATACATTGTGTGCTTGTACGCCACTGACAGTCTTGGAATAGGAGGTCTAGAAAAGCTGGAGTTTTTGTCATGACATTAATATACAAACTTGGCCTGAGTGTCAAATAAGCTCCAGTACCATCTAAGACAAGGTAGAGTAGTTATAGTCCCAACTCTAGCTTTCAAGTGAGGCCTATGAACAGGGCAATGGTCACATCCCCTTTGGCCTTAAAATCTTGTAGAATGATCTTTTTGATATCTATCTTAACCAGAAGCATGCAAGAATTAGAATTCTAGGAAATTCAGATAATTCAGACTAGCCAAGTTGCAAGTTCTTAAAAACCTCTTTTAGAATTTAGAGAAAGTTTGGGAAATTAGTAGTTGGTATTAGAGTCCAATCACCATGTAGACCCATGACTTCTATCAGTTATTTATTGTTGCTTAGCATTCATCATCTCTCACAGGCATAAAATAAAATAGATGCACAAAATTGTACTCAAGAAACCTCGCTAAGCGAGGGTAAAATTCATGCTTTTTAGTTAGCCAAGTGTCCAATCTTACTGGCTGTGAGATAAAGGCCAACATTTCCCTCCTCGGTAAGGAGATATAGGGGTAATGCAAGAAATGCATATGTTACAAACTTTCCTGTATGTTTCATTATCCTATGTCTTATAGAATCACAAAGACATACAGATTTTCTAAAATCTCTTGCAGATATAGGAATTAAACAGAAATTACCACAGGTTTTTGTAAAACTCATTTTGTCTTTTGTAAATCAAGGACTTACCCTACATTAACGGTATTAATAAGGATACCTTGAATACCTATAATGAAGTAGGCATGATATAAATATTTAAATGAAGCAAATATTTAGCAGTCTTAGTGGTAGTGATTGTGACATGGTATGGTGGAGGATTATTCATGCTATAAAATTACTTACATAAATGTTCCTGTTTAATAATAGCTCCCTCAAGGTACATTTAAAACAATTTACATAATAATTCTGAGACTCATTTGGGAAACTACCAAATGTGTTTTTCAAAATAACCCCAAAAAGGTCTGATATTAATAAGAATGTTATCTTTGCTTCCATTTTTGTACTTGTTTTGAGGAATATAAGTGTCACAGGTGATTGTGGTATGATGCCCGTTCACTCATTTCATCCTGTCTATGAACTGTGTATTTTTCTGCTCTTTTTCCCCTATGTCCCTTTTGAACGTATATAACAATGATCTTTATTGAAAACAGAGTATTTACATATAATAAGATGAAGATTTACTTTATTACATAAAAGAACAAGGACTTGGAATGAAAAAGAAAGGAAGCTGAGAGGATGGGGAGAAAAGGAAGAAGGAAGGAAATGGAAGAGAAGGGAAGGACAAAAAGAGGAGGTGGAGGGAAGAAGGGAGAAGAAAAGATGGTAAATAAAGGAAAGTGGCAGCATTGCTTCATGTCACTAAGAAAAAGACTGTGAAGCTTGACTTTTGGCCTAAATGGATATCCAGAAATTTCAACAACATCCTGTGTCTCCTTACTTCTCTCCCTTTCTCATGACTCCATCACTCAGATTTTATATATTATAGAAGGATTTCTCTCCGTGTAACAGGAGTGATGACAGCCTCTGGATTTGTTATTACAGCTCATGAGCCTAGATAATGAAAATCTGTTCATTCCCACAATGTCTATGCACTATCACCTAAGCTGAAGTGGTTGCAGGTCTGTGTGTGTGTCAGTCAGCACAGACCTCTGTAGTCAAACATCAGCCTGGGCGGGTTCTAAGTAGTACAGATTTATTTGTTTACTTATTTTGCAATCTTGAAGCCCAGAATAAGATAATATTATAGTTTTTCTGGATGATACACACTCCTCCTTTCCCCCCCTCTCTCTCTTGCTTTGGGCAGGATGTAGTTATTGCATTTTTCACCTGATTCTCTATATTGGTTATGTGTCATTTCTGTATCTATGTGATACTTTGCCTAAAAACAGGTAAAACAATGACTGATACAAAGGCTAGTCAGTTTTGAAGTCATTTGTAGCAGTAATTATTATACTTGAAAGTTAGTAATGTCCCCATGACAAATGTTACTATGGGAACTAATAGCATATTTTTAAAATCAGAAAAAGAAATGAAAGTATCTGTTACAAATAACATGATGTTATATCAAGAAGGAGTCATGATCATCCAAGCAAGATGGGTAGTAATGAGACTTGTAGAAGGAGGTGGCTTCAAGATATAGTAAGCTGATGGGAATAAGATTTGTACAAATGGAAAATGAGAATTATTTTGAGATCTTATGACTTGGACCAGAAAATCCAAAATGGTGTGGAAAAAGATTATGATAATTTAGTCTCTGAAGTACTGGGGATGTGCTCAAGTGAACTGCTTAAAGGAAAGAATTATATAAATAGTAATATTTCTGCTTTTTATATTTTTAAGATAGGCTTCCAATGTACACCCCAAAGTGGCTTTACTCACTCCTACCTCAGCTTCTCTAGTACTAAGGATGTAGGCTTTGTCATGAAACCAATATCATAAGTATGTTTAGGTTGAAATGGGAAATCTCTGATTGATGTGTCTGTGTATTTGATAGGGGAAAAAGAAGGATATCAATAGGATTAAAGAGAGGATTGGTTGAAGTACGGGTGAAGATTGGGTCTTCTAGGTAGACACTGAAGTCAATAGAACTGATAAGAAGACATTACTGAGAGTTTTCTCCCTCACCCAAGATCAGTATAATCAGGGCATGGGAGAAGACATCAGGAAGTAATATAATAGTAGTGTCTTTATTCATCTTGCTTTTATGCTTTTTCTGAGTTAATCATCATTTCTTTAGAGGAAACCTCACCTAAACCTTCTTGCACTATGAGTACGGGCCCTTTAAAGCATCAATCAATTTTTGCCATCCTACTCATTACACACTCTACAATGAAACTGAACAGTTGGTTTTCCCTCCATGAGACTATTAGCTTCTTTAGCCAATTTTAAGTCTATGCCTGTTTAGACTTCAACACAGCAATTGGCTCATGAAATCTCATCAAAACTGTTTGCTAATAGAATGAATAAATGAGAAGATAAATAAAACAGAAAGTGTAGGGGGCAATCTCAAGAAAACTGTGTGGTTTACGCAATGCCACATGAGTACTGAGACACAACAGACTGGAACTTCTGGTTACTCTGTTAGAAGATAGGCAATGCCAGAATTTTTGATGCTTCTGAAATCTCTGTCACCTAAAATTTTGAATATTAGCAGTATATATCCACAGCAAATCCAAGACACATCAAGACTTCAGTGTAGCAAAATGGGAGCGGCAGGCTGTTTTTCGTCCTGCCAGGCTCCTGCATGGCTAGCTTATACCCCGAAATAACAACACACAAATTGT
>LOJH01004452.1:18292-32357 GCA_001685095.1 Ellobius talpinus | reverse complement strand
TCTCTCTCTCTCTCTCTCTCTCTCTCTCTCTCTCTCTCTCTCTCTCCTCTCAGCTGGCTCTACATAAACCTGACTGTACTGGAACTAACTCTGAGTTCAAGGTTGGCCTTGAGTTCAGAGATCTGCCTGCTTCTGTCTCCTGAGGCATGTGCCACCATGTCTAGCAAAATCAGATCTTTTAAAGCTTTCAAGTAAATGTTATCTGAATCATTAACCAAAAATTCTAAGTCCCTTTAAAAATTCAACTTTTAATCACGTAAATCAATGAAAATCATTAGTTTGAAATTTATTAGTATTAAGTATAAATGAATGGCTGAAATACAGAAGCCTTCCAAAAGCTTTTCTCTACCAGCAAAGAGAACAAATCTACATAAATTTTTCAGCCAATACTGGAGCACCATTTTGCCATATTATATTTCATTTCTAAGCATTGAAGTAGCTATTTCTTTCCATGCATACAACCCCAATACAGTACTGTGTCTTTGAAATATCAGCTTAAAAATATTACAATAAAAATAGATTCAATCAGATAATTAGATATTTTCTCTGTAAATATATAGCATACATAAATCACATCTATCTCATAGGTACGACATATACCCATGTGTCAGGTAGTATATAGAGTCATTTGTACAATTTCCCACCTTTATTCTTTTTAAGTTTGTTTATTTTTACAGTTTTACTTAAAATCACACTTAACTCTTCTCTTTCCTTCTTCCAATTCCTCCCATGCCTCTCTCTATCTCATTTTCTTTATGGTTGCTACACATATATGCACTTATATGTATGCATAAATATATAAACGCAATTTTCGGAGCCAACTTTTTCTATCCATTGTTTATATTTTACTAAACAATCTTCTCAATTCTATGCAACTAAAATTGTTAAACATGTCACATGATTCCTGCTTCTTAATTGAAATCAAAGTAAATCTCCATCAGTTAATGAGAAGCACATGTAACCAATGTGTACCAACTTCTTCAGTTTTACATTGAAAGTTATGGTTGTTCTTCCTTTCTTTTCTTAAAATGCAGTGGTGTGTACTCAACAGAGCTTGTTTGGTCATATACTTTTATGACTTATTTCTGTGGTATACAATGATATTAAATACTCATACACACCTCTATGGGAATTGTTCACTAAAGTGAATATAACAAAAGTTGGAGTCAAACCAGATTTAATACCTGGTTACATAATCAGGTTTTTATGTGGGTACGTGCCTCATGGTAAAAATCCATCTGAAGTCAAGCACTTTTGAATATTTTCCACATGATAATCTCTAATGAAAATCGATTAAATGAAAAGTTGTCAAATTCATGTAATATTAATGATCCTAAATGTGTTTTCATAAGAAATCTATGGCACTAGCTCTTCCAAAATGAAAAATTGTTTTTGAGACATGATCGCTAATTATATATTTGAATATTTTAAATCAGGAAATTACTATACACAAAACATTGGAGACCAAGGAATAAAAGTTGTATCTTTTAACTTAAAATGCAATTTAACCTTTGTGTTCTCAAGGAGAGGAGCTGAGGAATGATATTTTCTTTACAGCAAATGAATAAAAGGAGAACTCTGGTAATTATAATATTGATTTAGTGGTCACATGACTAACATGGATTCATTCTAAATAACAAGAGAACTCTGGGACTTACAGTATTGATCTAGTGTCACAAGACTGCCATGGATTCATTCTAAGACATTCACACTCTTCATTTCCAGAATTAACTGCCCCTGTGCTGTCAGGTTCATTGTTGATCTTGTGATGAGAAAACATTTCACATGATTAGCAGCTGGGAGCCTTTTTCCTTCCCATGGTGGGAGTGTTCTACCAACAAGAAGACTTTAATTGTATCATAAGCTCAGATGACAGGGATTTTGGAATGATTCCTGACTAAATATCATATCCAAACCTAAATTCCTCCATTTCCTACCTTTCTGCAGAACTAACAAATGTAAAATGCTGATTGCCATATCGTTCAGCAGAACAAGGGCAATGACATGTATTTTGACTAGTATTATTTTATCTAAAATTATACTGTAGTGGTGATGCCTGATATATGGATGTCATAATTCTTCATATAAATATTTATTTAGTCAGCAATTTGCAGAGCATTATACATGGGGAATGAAAAAAAAACTTTGCTTTCTGAACTATTCAATAAATAAAGCAAACCTCTATTCAGATACAACCATCCTGGGGAGATACAAACTCTACATAAGTCTTCGAGCACCTGTGTTTAACATTAAGAGGCCTGATGATGAGTCACTGTTTTAGATTATACATCCCAGGAGAAATATCATCATACTTTGCTTTCTTCAGCATGGTTATGACAGCCTGTCTTTCTCAGTCAAACTCTTTGTATTATCTCAGAGTAGAAATGGCACCTGAAGAATTGCCAGTGCCTCTGTGTGTAAACAGTTATGTTCCACATGTGTGTGATAAATTCCTCAAGTAGGGAAAATAATACATACAGCTACTGGGTACAGGCAGCAAGGAAGGGTCACTTTGCCATAAAGGATAATACATGGAATATCTCCTTCCAGTATGCACTTTCTGTTTGCTCAATATTGAATGTTTTCAGATACAGGGAGGAATATCAGAGGCAGAATAAAGAGGGGGAGAAGGGAGAAGGCTGATGTTATAACAGACTTCACAGACAGCAGCATCCTAGCAGGTGTTGTGATAAAACAAAACAGAGAAATTAAAGATTAATTCCCATTCAAATGATGCAAAAGAAAAGAAATTCTGTGTTTGCAAAACACTGTTTTCAGCAGTTTTACAGCTAAGCATATACCTTTCAATATTGTTAGTGTGAAGATAATAGTTATGCTTTTATTTTCAAATGACTTCTTAAAACTTTCTTTAGAGAACCCTTCTACAGTTGCCTGCTAGCAGGCCTAAGCCGCCTTTGATCAGACATGGATGACCCTGTGGTCATGTTTTCTGACCCTTCCAGCCTTTGTGGTGCTAAATGTGGAACACATTCAATGATTTCTACTCCTTTTGGTGTTTGTTTGCTTGCTTGATTGCTGTTATGTTTTTATTGAAAATATTCTTTCATACAATACATTCTCAATAGTACTGCATTGTTTTGTTTTGTTTTTTTACCTTGTTGCTCTTTTGCTTGTATGCTGTTTCCAATTTTGTATTTTTATGGTGTGTATGCATGTGTTTCTGTGTGTATGTGTTTTGAGTGCCTTCTCTTTTTTATTATGTTTTTGTTGATATTGTTGTTTTTTAATATGCCTGTTTGTTTTCTAAAGAGAGAGAAAAAAGGTAGAGTTGTTGGGTGGGGGGCTCCAGGAGGAAATGAATAAGGGGAAGCAGTGATTTCTGGTGAACTAATATTGGATGAAATTTTGAGAACCTTGTGGTTTGGAAAATTGACATTATTTGATGACAAAGGCCCAATAAAGTAACTAGGGAAGGTGATTTTTCATTTTGCATAATGTTCATTTTTCATCATTTGTTTGCACAGTCCGTGCTCAAGAGAACCCAAAGACTGAAGACTGTGTTTCTAGAACACGGATAAATTTGTGAGCAAAAACTAATGGTGAAGTCAGGCTCAACACAGAAAGCAGATGCAAGGCAGAGAGAGCTAAGAGAACTCTGGAGAGGGCCTCGACCACAATTATCTAAGTAAAGGAAGTCAGTGCTTAACTTTCTTGGCTTAGTGGACATAGAGCAAAGACTGCTCTGAATTCACGTGTTTAACTTCTCACAGCTTACACAAGAGTCCATCTGTGGATTATGCAGGCATCTTAAAGCTCTCGGCTCATCTAACATCTCTTTAAAAGGAAATAGGGATCTCGAGAGACTCTGAAAAATAATCAGATTTTTAATTAGAAGTAGATATAAAAATGGGATAGAGGGAATTATAAACTGAAGGGAAATGTTCCTTTTATTAGCATTAACTACAGATATATCTCAATTCTGAGTACAGCAGAGGAGTAGAATACATCTACAAATGACTGTATAATCGTATGGAGGTACAAGAAACCTTCAGCAATAGAAAGAAGCCAGTACCTATTTGAAGTAGTCAATGGCAGTCTCAAAATCACTTATTTCTGAAAAGATTTTTTAAGGACAAATGCCAGCTTGCTCTGCAAATGCTTCACTTTTTCTGTACCTTGTATAAAAAATTAACTTCCTTTTTGCCCTCCTCTCCCCTCTTGCTCCTTGTCCTCCTCCTCCTCCTCCTCCATCTCCCCTCATTATCTTCCTCCTTCATCAAGCCTACTCCGTAAATTGTCTTTAGCTGTAATGCCAACAGAAAATCTTCTACCTTCTCTGCTGTAACGGATGGTACATGTAGGAATAAACTGTTAAGCTGGTTGTAGAGGTTCATTCCTTTAATCTCAGCACTTGTTCAAGACCAGCCTGACTTGCATAGTGAGTTTCTTTACATTCCCCGGAAAGTATGTTGTTTTGTTGTTATTGTTGTTTTGTTTTATTTTTTATCTAAATACAGTGATATTTTCTAATGAAGACAAGAGTTACCACCTAAAGCTCATTTTGTTGATGACCACCACAGACACTCGGAATCTGATTGCCATCTGAAACTATTTACTCTCCAGCTGAAAGAAACGTCTGGGGAACCATTGGTGACACTGTGGGGTGTGATTGACTGTATTTACGTAGATTGTCTTCAGTAGAATAACTGAATCTAAGTATATTGCACTGTAATATTTTTTTTCAAATTCATTGTTCTAGAATTAAAACATTCTCTATAGTTATTTGTCTGCATTTGGCTCTCATGTATGCTTCTTTAGAAACTATGAAGCAGTATGATTAGACCAACAGTTATCCCCTCATTTTGTAAATTATTGTCATTCTAAGCAAATTATGAATCTATCTATCTATCTATCNNNNATCTATCTATCTATCTATCCATCTATCTATCTACCTACCTACCATTCAAGTGTTTGTTCCTTAAGGAACAGTCCAAGATCAAGTATCACCTGAGAATTTACTGGAAGGAGGAAGCTTAGGCCAAGTCATACCAACTGAAAACCAGTCTACACTTATCAAGATACCCCTCTAATTTGTATGCACAGTAACATACTTATTGTAAACTAGGAAGCATTGTGTATGCCTGAGCCTTTTCAATGGAAAGGAACAAACATCAGCCACAGTGAATATGAATGGTGCAGTTTGGCCAGTAGACACTGTTTTGAAAGAGGAGCTAGTCACCATGTCAGTATCTTTGTAAATTTGGTACAATCCAGTGCTTATACATTTGTCCCAAATATACCATTTAATATTTACAGAGCTTAATCAGAATTATACAGTACTTTCCTAAAAGTATAGCATTGTAACTGATATGAATATTATAAGGCACATTGTTTATACTATTTCATATCATTTTGTTTCTGAGTTACAGTTCAAGTTGTAAGTCAATGGGTGTGTTAATTTCCTTGGAAATACATGATTCTGGTCTTTTTGGTGCTTGACTTTTTTTATTAGTTAAGCATTCACATATGGATGCTAACATACTGAAAATTACTTTTATAAGAAAAATGTAAGCTGTTTTTATTCTTCAATATCATTAGGGACAGGTGAGTCACATTTGAAAATTGTTAGTGCTATTTCAATACATTTTTACCATGCCTGAAATTATTTGGCTCTCTATCTTAATAGTTGGGTCAAAATGAAGTAGTTGGCCACAGCAAGGATGTATAAACTCTTTAATTTATCAACTGACCAGATTACACAGGAAGCAATCAAAGAGGAATCCTGCCTTGTGACCAGCATGAGCTGTTGCAGGGGTTTCTGCTAAGTCTCAATGACTTTAGTTATACTTGAAAATGACTTCACTCTTTATTGTGTCTTTCTGTTTATCTTTTAAATATGGAAGCAGAAGTTTATTTTTCTATATTAAATAAATTGTGACCAACCAATCAAGTGTTCTCAGAATTTCCAAACTATATAACTTTATGGTCAATGTAATTGTTTGTGCATCTTTGCTTCTAATGGGGTGTGGCCATTTGCAATTCACCTGATTTTAGGCCTGTTTCTCTTTGGAATAATCTGGTGTACATCACACTAAAACTGGATTCTTAATTCCTGTGTACATGCAATTTTGGAATTTTCAAAACAGAAATGAATACTACATTTATTCCAATGACAACAGTTGAAACACAACAAATTGTATTTCTAAAACTAGTTAAACTGGAACACTTTAGATACCATCTTACAATAGGCATCTGTCAGTTTCATAGAAAAATGAACTTTAGTTCTGAGTGTTTAGGCACATGATGAAGAGTTAAAGAGAGTCATAAGAGGACCTGTCTTTAAAGAATCTCATTTATTTAATGTGTATATGTATGCCACAAAACATATGTGGCATTCTCAGGACACTTGCAGAGGTTGCTTCTCTCCTTCTGCTTGTGGCATGTAAGGATTAAACTTGGATTGCCATGCTTGGCACTGGGTGCCCATGCCCACTATGGTGTCCTTCTCCCCATGAATCTCTATTATAGAGTGAACAATAGAGTACAACTTCTTAGAAAACATACAGTAGGTAGCAGCTTCCTGCTGCAGATCCAGATACAAAGTACCAATACACTGAAGACACAGGTCAGGGAAGGAAGTGGTTTACCTTGCAGGTAAGCTGATGTAGAAATCCACAGATGTGCTTATTCCTCCCAGACCATCCCTCTGCGCTAGGTGATGTGTCTTCTCTGTGGATAGACTTCATTAGTCTGGAGTGCTTCCTACAGTTCATTTTCTGTAATCATTCTTTTTAAAAACAAAAATATTCTGTTCAAAATTTGTCTTTGAATTTCCTACTGTTTAAATGTTGGCTGTATTTCCATATCCTAAGAAAAGATACCTACAAGGGAAACCAGATTTCTGGTTTGGGAAGAGATGGAAGGAAAGAGTGGAGGGTTATAGGGAGATTGAAAGGTAGATGGGGAGAGAATGAGAATTAACCTGAGAAGAGCTTGGAAAAGAGAAAAAAGTCTGTTTTGGGAAGAGCTTCTGCTTCATGTGATGAGCAGACTTAGGGCTTCCTGAAGCAGATTCGACATCCTCTCAGTTTACTAACCTTTTGATGGAGACAAAGGCCAGACAGCTATAGTTTCTTGCTTCATCTATAGGTAAATGGAAATCAAAGGACATTTGTTTAAAACTTAACTTTAAAAAATGACATATAAAATCATTTTACAGGAACTAGAAGGAATCAAGTAAGTAGTTCCTTTTTGTTTTCATTCAACTTTGTTGAAAGCAGTCCAAGACTGCACAATATTTGTTTCTAAATTTCATGTAACTGTGATGTTCTGCAAGTCATTGAAATTCTTTGAGCAGGTTTTTATTTGTTAAAGTAGGTTGAATTAGAAGTAAAAGAAATATTACTTTGAATTTAAATGCTACGTTCCTTGATAATAAGGTCCCAGTGCACGTGTGTGACCTGAACCAAATCACATTTCATAGTGTTTATTTATATAGTGGTCAAGGGCCTTTAGGATAATTCCAAAATTGTTCAGTGGTCATACTGTATAATTCCTAGATATTTTCATCATGTCAAAGGCAACTCCATAACTGTACCTACTCACTCCATTTTTATTTTCTGTCCAGTCCCTGGCAACTGCTTTCTGACTCTGTATTTCCCTGCTTAGAAATTCTGTATAAACGAAATCATGCATTATGTGCTGTTTGCATGTGCCTTCTTTCACTTAGTATAATTTAATATTGTGCCCTGTATGAGTACTTTAGCTAATTTTATGACTGGTTAATTCTTAGGTTCAAATAAGTCATCTTTTACTAATATATCCATCAATTCATTGACCTTTGAATTGTCTCTGCACTTTTTGGCTATTATAAATAATGACACTACAAGAATTAATAAACAAATTTTGTGAGAATGTGAATTTTCAGATATTTTAAGACATGCATCTAAAAGTGAATTTCAAGAGCCTGCTATTCTGGTTTCCAAAGAGACTGTACTATTTTATACTCTAGTCAGCATTCATGAGGATGCTACTTTCTCCACACATGCATCAGTAGTTGTTATTGTTTGCCTTTAGTATGCTCAATCAAAGCTAGACAAACTAATCAAGTAAAACAAAATTCAAATATTTTTACAAATAAAAATGCAAAATTCTAAACAATTGTTTTTGCCAGGAAAATCTAACAATATAAAAAAATTATATCCCTTTGCTATTGAGGAGGATTTAGAAGGGTTTGACTTTGTGAGTGAATCATTACAGCAGCAAAGTAGGTGTTTACGGGACTTCCTAACTGAAGAGCCTTGATGGAACATGTGTGATTGAGACAAGAACAAGTGTGGTTGAGACAAGAATTACCTTTAAAGCTGAAACCAATACAATATTAATTATAATGCTGCTTCTGATGAGCATTGTAATTTGGGTACCAACCAAGGAATTTAGGTAAAGGGGAAAATGGCATCAAAATTTGAAAAGTAAAACTATGTCTGCTGGCAGATGATGTCTATAGAAAATCTTAAGGGCCTTCTCCCTAGCTTGAACTCTTATAGTTAATGAATTCATCAGAATTGCAGAATAGAAGATAAATATGCAAAAAAGAATGGATTTTATAAAATAGAAGTAACTACATTTGAAATTCTACTCTAAAAATTCACCTCCAAGATCATATATCCAAGCACAAAATTGTCTTGGGTAACTCAAATTGGAGAGCACAAATTGGTTTTTGAAAGCTTAATAAATGGACAAATAAAAACAAATAAATGGAACCACACAAAGTTTGGGTGTTTAGTGAGAGGGGATGAGTCTGGGAAGAGGTGGGAGGAAGAAGGATAAATATGGTCAAACCACATTGTATGAAATTCTTAAAAGTCTAATAATTTAAAAACCCTACCTAAAGCAATGTAAACGAGTTTTCCTAATTTTCTGACACATGATTTTTATCAGAAACAGGAATGTGAATTACAAATTTGGACATAGTACCACAGTAGCTTTTGTATGTGTGCACATGAAATTGTGTGTGTGTGTGTATGTTGATGCTGAGAAATTCAAGGCCTTGTGCATGCTACATTAGTGCCCTTTCACTGAGTCATCCTACCAACCTTTATACTAACTTTTGAGATCAGAAGTAAGGGTGCAGAGAAGCCCCTTGGAGAATCCCTTGCTGTATGAGCTTCTCCAGGGCTTGCACATGTCTAGCCGAGTGCTGGATGCACAATAGTGGCTTCTTGTTGGCCCCAAAATATGGAATGTACCACTTTGTAAATGTTTGCTCTGTGAACATGGGAACTCTCTGTTCCGTTGACCTTTCTCCCTTGCTGCCATTTTTTTCAATCATTCCTGGAAAACAGTCCAGTTTTTAGACTGATACTTTTAGAATAAAACACCACAAGCAAACAAACAAACAAAAACAAAAAAACAAAACTTTGGCTGAGAAACACGAAATCTTGGAGCAATTGAACAAGGAAAGTAAATAAAGCTCCTGTACCTGTTAAAGAAATGTCACTGGGCATTTCCCAGCCAAGGAGAGACTGGCTGGTAGGGATGCACAATTAATCCTTTCTTTACTGAAGCCCTCTCCACCCTTTCCAGTGGGTATTTTAAACCTGTTGTAATTCAGCAAGCCTTCAAGACCAAATGCTAGATTAATTTACCTATTGTTTTAAATGTCATTTAAAATTAGGTGATGTTTCAAGTGAGAAATAATCAGAAAAAAATTAATTCACAAGAAGAGTCAGATAATTTGAGAGGAACTTTTCTTTCCCTGCACCAAGGCAGAAGTAGATTCCTTTTATTTTAGTACTCAAAGCTGTAATGATTTCAATAATTTTGTGTGCAAAAGGAGGCCATAGCAAGAGGTGACCATTTACTCATTACTAATATTGCCTCAGGAATACTGTAAATATATGCTCTTTTAATTTGTTTGGCTTATCAACGATTTGGGCTGAGTGGTGTTTACTGTTGTAGAACCTGTTCTGTGTGTAGCAGGATAACTATATGACAACCAGCCTAATAAATGCCAATGGTGGCTTGAAGACAGATGCTAAAAAGAAATCCCACACTAGCTCAGAATTGAGTATAATAAAGGATTTTTTTTAGAGGTAGACTCACAGATCACAGTCTTCTATTTGAACGGGGATCAGCAACCAAATCCAGCAGCCAGAAGAGAGAGGGAGCGTGCACTTGACATAGGCATTTATATTACAAGAGGCCACGCCAAAGTGAGCTGGTAACTTAAAGGCTACTGGCAGTGGCATCTCCCAATTCTGAAGTCAAAGTAACTTATGAGGCATAATTTGAGATGGTTGAGAACTTTCCAATGTCAACTCAGATTTTTAAAGATATAATTATTCCACTTTTATATCCCTAAAATACAAAGCTCAGTGAGATCGTGTTACTTGCTCAAATACTAGCTGATACATGGCAAATCCCAAGTTTGAAGCTGTGCTCATATTGATAAGTACATGCACATCTGGACCAACATAGCCTCCCATCTCAGGAACATCTTCACCTTTGACCCAGTCTGAGAGGCCCTGGGATCATCTTTAACTTCTAAAAGTCAGGATGCACCATCTGATTTCGCATTTTGGTATTCGCTTACTGATAGAAACCCTGGTTTCAGTTACTGGGAGCCTTTTTCTGTGAACAAATGCCTACTTGGTGCCCCGTTAACAGAAACCTCTGCCTTGCTTCTCAGCACAAAAGGAGAAAGTACACAAAGTGACTATACCTGCTCTTCCCAGGTGAAGCTCCTGCTTCCCTGGAGCTCTGCCTTCTATATTCCTCGGGGGCCTAGCACCAGTCCACCATTTGCATTTGCTTGTTTCCCTGTAGTGTTGAAGCCCTCTCAACTGCTTATTCACTGGCTTGGGTCTGCCCATCACCCAGTTCAAGTTTGTGCCTGTTCTGCCCCACAAACTGTTAAACCAGCCCTCAGTCAGACTTTGTGGGCAGCATTCACATCAATAACACGCACCATGCAAACTTGGCTGTGAACTGAGAGTTGATATCTAACAAAAAAAATAGTCTAGGAATTAAAATCTCCTTAAGGTGGTACCAAGAATGAACAGAGTTGGCTGAGCTGAATGAACTGACCAAGAAACATTTAAAAAAAGTGAGAATTAAACATTATCCTTATTATAGTACTTTTGTAGTAAAAACAAAACATGGTCTTATTTGAATTTAATATAATGATAAACATTAAAATTTGGAAATATTTGTTTTCTATAGATGGCACATAGTATTGCTCTACAGGAAGAATAAGGGGCTATTAACCTCATTCTTAAGGCTATTTTAAAACCTTGAATATCATTTTTTTTAAAAAATGTGCTTTTGTGTTGACGTTTGTGAGGAAATGTGGGCTAAGGAGTTCCTATCTGCAATATTTAGAGAATACTGAGCTAGCAAGCAAATGATTCTCTCATAAGCAACCTACATTATTTTTCCTAACAAGAACTTCCTGCCTTTTGACATTTGTCCTTTTTCTCTCTAATAATGATTGTTTCAGTTTGGTTCATCAGTTGAATTTAACACATCATGAGATTTGCTCTCTTACTGAAAAATTTTTTTCACTAATTTTAAGGTAGTCCATATGACACAAGATGTGTTAGTAATGGCTAGACCACACACAGGGCATTTGAATTTTGCACTTCCGCCCATAAAAACACAGCTCTTCAGTCCCTGAACTGGGAATGACAGGAGCACATGCTGACCGGTTACTGCACTTTGTGTTCTGTGTACTTCTGGGAAATGATCTTGTACAACTCTCTAAGGTTTTCTGTGTCCCCTGTTTGGAAAAGTCAGACTTAGAGACACTGAAGACTTGTGCAGTTTTCCAGTAATAAATGACTGACCGCAGATTTGAGCTTTGTTTACTGGGTTTGAAGTTCACAGCAGCATTCTCTCGGAATATGAAGAAGAATCATTCAGGGGAAGATGAGTTTATTTCTTACACTTCCCAAGTGCCTACCCTGTTTTTGCAAGGAGGCAGTGCTTGTTTCTGTTACGTCCTCCTCCATAGCAGTGGTATGTGCTTTACTGGCACACATAAGAGAACAACATGAAGCCTGTTTTACTTCTGGAATCTTAGCATCTTGCTGGGCAGTTTCTCTTTAAAGACTATGTCAAATGGGAAAGTGAAGTTGAAGCTGTCATGAAATCTAATACAGAGTGGGAAAAGAGACACTGGACAGAAGAGATTTGGTGCCATACTGGATGCTAATCTCTTATTTCACAGTGCATGGACTGGAGCCCATTTCTTGAATCTTCTAAAAGATGATGTTTTCAATTAATTTCTCCTCCTCATTTTTAAAGAGAGACCTATGGTGACATAGATCAGTGTGACTTGTTTATCTTGGTAGATTGTTGTGCCTGGTATGTATCACATACACAGTGAAAGCCTAGTGAAAGAGTCGAGCATGAGAATTAAAAGAGAATCTTCAGTCCGGTTTCTCTTTACTGAAATAGCTCTTCTCATGAAGTTTCATATTTTTGGATTGTCTTTTCCTTCCCTAAACTATTTAATTTATCATTGTATGGTAGTTATACGTGTGAGAATATGTACTTCTACCAGGATCACACATGTGATCCATCAACATATAAAGGACTTGTTTTGTGTCCTGAAATGAATTCATCAAAAAGATAATCTAGTTAGATAATTTAGCATAAATCATACAACAGAAAGTTTAAAATAAAAATAATTCCCTAGTAATGATTTAAAGGATAATGTAAAATAATCTTTTATTAAAAAGTTCTGTGTACCACAATAAGCAAATATTCATGTATGTGGTTCATAGAAGGAGTAATGGGGTAGTCAGCTGCCTGTGCCTAAATACAGAAGCCGCATGACTATGAAGACACATTTCCATATTAACACAGGTGGGTTATACTGTTGACTCACATCATGAGAGGTATTATATTGATGACATATTCCTTTTGAAATAGTGAAAGAACAACTCGGTAAATTTTTAAACTAAATACGCTTTAAACTTGTCCAGTTTTACATAGCAGCTCTTGTATTCCTTCAGTTAACAACTAAAAGAAGGTGTCTGAAATCCTTGGTGTTCTTTTACTGTTTGTAATTACAATCATTGTTTTCGGCTGGGTGTCTAGTGAACCAGCTGAAGCATCGTGGAGTCTGCTGGACTGTGCTTTGCATTGCAGGATGAATACAGCTTCTGACTTCTGCTCACTGGCTTTCAACACAGCTCTTTCCCTGTTGAATCCCTCTTTCGTAATTAGGTAAACTGACAAGATTTCCTATTTCATGATGGGTGCTATTAAATAAAAGAGGAGCTGAGAGAAAGCTAGCAAATCCTCTACCATCATTGAGGTACACACCCCTCCTTAAAGTCAAACTCACTGACATCATTTGCCAGTCTTCTTTATTCTAGTCTTTTCCTGCCTTTATGATGAGCACAGGGCATATCAACTAGAAAATATCCTGAACTTTGACCTTGTCCTCTATTAAGCTTTGTCTTAAAATTCTGTCAAAAAACAATTTAATACATATAATAAACTTGTATTAGTGACATAGAAGGACTTTTTGAGTATTTCCCAAAAATCATGATTTAAAAAAAAATAAGGTTCGAGCTTGGATGGGAGCAAATTAAATTTCAGGCATCCACTATGAAGGACATGTTTCATTAGTTCAGCTATGTTTCTACATAGATAGTTTATAGTTTCATTAACCATGTATGTTAGATCAAAGTTTTGGATTATTTAATCTCTCTTTCATTTATAAATGGAAATAATTAAAATTATTTTTCTGTGCATACTAACAAGATTTCCTTTATGAATGTTGTTAATGCCAATTCTAACATAAAACATTAACAATTTGAATGATGGTGCTTATTGTTTTAAAATGTTGGTGTGTGTTCACGTAAAGTTGGAAATGCTTTTAGGACAGGATACTGTTATCATGTAGTACAATGTATCAAGAAGACAGACTGTTACTGTCATGAAAAGAACAGAGCAATTTTTAGGGGAGAAACACTTTTCCAGTCCAAAATGTATATGTTCAAACTTTTTTGCTCATACACAAGGAAGAGGTGATAGCGATAGATGATAAGATAGATAGATAGATAGATAGATAGATAGATAGATAGATAGA